>JBAMMX010000005.1:12392038-12532038 GCA_037126225.1 Dillenia turbinata
GTTTCCCCTTATAAGAAGGTCACAGTAGGACGGCACATGAAGGATCAAACAACTCTTTAATCGATGCAACTTGAGTCTCTATCCTCCTTGGTGCCCTCACTTCTACAGCAGACAATGGAGCCCCTTCGAGCCGTCCACAGCAAGTGCATTCGGCATTAAAACCCTTTTGTTATTGGTGGATGGCGAACGACCAGCCCTATTAAGCTTTTCTGGCTTAACCTTGGATGGCCTCGACGCGGCCATGGGTATGCACCCCTTGGGTTCCTTGCCTATTTCATGCCCTCCTCCCGCTGGAGACTCGACCTGTACCATTTTTCTCCTTTTTACTAGAGGAAGTGCTAGCGAAGGTTGGGCCTTAGACGCCCCATCGCTCCTCTCTAAAGGGTCTTTCTTGAACAAATCTTGGTCAATGGTAATCTCCTTCAGCAGGGGATCATCCACAAAGCCCAAAACGTCTACCAATCCAATCCTTTTCTTATCGATCAAGAGAGGTCTGTCGATCTTCCTTTTTTCTCCTATCAACAGACCCACTAGAGATAACATCTAGTCATCTGTTAAGGAATCAATAAAAATGGCCCTTCAGGTAGACTTATAGTAATTATCGACTGAACGCATGAAACGAAAGTGACATGAAGGGTTTAAAGGTTGCAACCCGAGCAAAGGCCCCCCATCAGCATTGGGGAGCACTGGCATAAGGTTCTTGTCCTTGAATTCCACAAAGAAATACTTGTGCATCCAGTTACCACTAGTGAATTCCTTGTAATGAAACCCCCAGTTGGATTCAGGACAAGTTTGTAACTTATACCAATCTTGGATTGAGCCATTTTTTTATGCACCTTACCAGAGAAAAAAGGGCCGTCAAGATATCGAAATTAAAGCGAAGGTAACAGAACCCTAGCAAGGAGATCACAACAACAATAAGGTGCCAAGCGTTAGGGGTCAACAAAGTTAGAAATATGTTCCAACGGTATAACACTTCAATGAATAGGCTAGTGTATGGTACCCTTAAGCCAAACTTCACCATTTGCTTGTATAACAAAACACAACTCTCTAGCGCTCTATTCGCTCTATCTTTATCTATGGCTGACACCAGAGTATAATCATCACCCACCAACATGGGGGTCTAAATTTCTTGAAGTTCCGCCATTGACATAACACTCCTAATGTTGTTAATGCTTTGAAGAGTAAAGCCTCTTGTCATTTCTCTTGTAGAAGGTCACCTGTGTACTGAGATGATTCAACAGAAGGAAAAAACAAACGCGAGAAAGAGAAAACACCAAATCCTCTCCCAAGAAAAAATTTATAAGGAACACTAGAGACGGTTCATGAAACGCAAAATGACATGTGAAAGGCTTTTCATTTCCTAATGGCCACTACTTATTGCGCATTTCTTACAAAATGACACCACAAGTACGGGGAAAATGATGGAAACATGTCTCAAAGGGTCCTGATGGGACCCCATTCAAGAGATTCAATACGTTTAAACACAAATGGATCTATGTCGTCCCACTCTATCGATGGAATCTACCTCCCTGAATGGGTCATGTCGCCCTGATCCATTGAAAGGATTTGTCATCTATAGTATTCGGCTAACTCCGGATGAGATCTGTGCAATCGATTCATGGAAGTGTTCTATATCCCTGAACACTTGTTCATTTCTATGTTCAACCGACAAATTGACAGTTTCTTAAGAACCGATAACTTCGATTCTCGTCGACCAGAGACAATATTCCAATGAATCTCATAGCAACTTTTATTTCCTATCTCAGTACGAAATGTATCTTGCGGATATGGAATGAAACCCCTGAAAATCTCATCAATAAGGGAAAAAATCTTTCTATATAATTAAACTTTCTAAATGATAATGATTTCAAATTTTAGACGCTTGAACTCCGAAATCTTCGAATTTCCTGATATGGAAACTACGGTTGTAATACCCCGAATGCACACGACTCTTACGGTCTTCCCTATAAGAGCTTTCGATATATCGAAATTAGGTAAGTTCCCTTGACTTTATACGGGGGTACACAAAAATCATAGGGAGATCCGTCCTTCCTTTTTCTCTTAATCTGTTCTATTTTTTTTTAAAACCGCTTTTTTTAATTTGAGCGTTGGAGCCTCCTCTGCCGGAACACTTTTCGAAAGTTTTTGATAGGTTTCAAGCCTCTTTATAGTGCACTCATTCGAGTTACAAAAGAGTCAGATCTGTGGAATCAATACCTACTTCCAACAAATTCATTGAAAAAGTTTTGTGTTCATAGAGGATTTGTCTAGTATGTATATATAGTTTACCTAATAACTTATGTGTGATAATATGTATCAATAAATACGAGAATTTTGTCATTAGAAAAGAATACAAGAGTGAAAATCCACGAATTACTGTACCAGTCATCAATCACATTTCTTTTTCTTTTTCTTTTTTTTTTAAAAGTCCTTAGTCAATTGGACACCAGCACTCTTTTACATAACCATTTATATTTCCGAATGTTCCTTGAGTTGATACAACTGAGATAATAATAAAAACAATAACAATAATAAACACTATAAAAAAATACCGAATTAGCGATATATTTAGTCACAAAAATATCAAAAAATCTAATGACACTATTGCGCATTTCCACAAAATAACACCAAGTCGGGAAAATAACATGTCTCAAATTAATTCAATTCAATACGTTTAAACACAATGATATGTCGAAATTTAGCATTTAATTGTGGATAACTTTGACCGGATTCAAAAATTGACTAAATTAACTGAACACTAAATTTTTCATTTTATATTTTTAATTTTAAAAATCGCCATTAGACCGCACTTCGTGTATGAACAAAATTCCAATGAATCTCATAGCAACTTTTATTTCCTATCTCGAAATGTATCTAGGGATATGGAATGTGAAAATCTCACCAATAAGGGAAATTAACTTTCGATATACATTAAACTTTCTAATGATAATTCTTTCAAATTTTGACCATTAAAAATACAATTTACTAATTTAATAAAAATATAAAATATAAAATTATATTTAATAAAAATACAAAATTATATTTAATAAAATTAAAAATTACTTTAACAAAATACAAAATTATATTTTAAAAAATACAAAAATATATTTATAAAAATCAATACCTAATTTAATAAACATATAAAATATAAATTTATATTTAATAAAAATATAAAAGTTTTTGATAGGTTTCAAGCCTCTTTATAGTGCACTCATTCGAGTCACAAAAGAGTCAGATCTGTGGAATCAAGACCCACTTCTAACAAATTCATTGAAAAAGTTTTGTGTTCACAGAGGATTTGTCTAATATGTATATATAGTTTACCTAATAACTTATGTATGATAATATGTATCAATAAATACGAGAATTTTGTCATTAGAAAAGAATACAAGAGTGAAAATCCACGAATTACTGTACCAGTCATCAATCACATTTCTTTTTCTTTTTCTTTTTTTAAAAAAAGTCCTTAGTCAATTGGACACTAGCACTCTTTTACATAACCATTTATATTTCCGAATGTTCCTTGAGTTGATACAATTGAGATAATAATAAAACAATAACAATAATAAATTTCTTTAAATTTATAAATTTCGTGCTATATAACAAAACTACGTAACATAAAGATTGATGGAGACTATGGCAATCACAAGATTACAATTCGTAAAGAATATAATCAAAATATTTGTATTATACACATAGCATATTTACAAATATGCAAAATATAACATTAATTTACCATATACTATCTCCTCCTAACACCTTATCATACTTATATATATATATATATCTATTGATTCATAACAAGTGCCCATGCTTATCCCATAAACATGTAATCTAAGGATATAGCTTTATTTTACTTTAAAATCCTTTTATTGGCAATATATAAATAGAATCGAATCGAAAAAATGAGAATAAAAATGAAAAAACTCTACCGTTTAAACTGTTCATAAACTCATATTTCTTGCTCAACTCCCATCATATCTCTCCATTTTCCACTACTCTCACCATTAATTAATCTCATCGATCCTTTGCTTCCAAAATCATGTTAAAATTCTACACTACCCTAGCCTTGTAACTGGTCAGAATTGGAGTAAGTGTCTCCTAAAATTTTCAAAAGTTTATAAACTCAGTTTATCTTTTAAAAATTATAACTCGGATATTTAAAAATTATAACTCCATAATATCAATTGGATTCGATCCTATTTTCTGTATTTGATTTTCTATATCAATACTTTTAAACTTTTGATTGGAACACAAATTTTAGCACATAAAACTCTATCATCATTAACGTATATAGAATATGAACATAACCATCCAGCAGCCACTACGCACCTCCAAAGTAATTTTAAGAAAAAAATTCCAAGAATCTTAAACTTTTGCTATTTCTTTTCACAAACAACCTCGGTTTTCTCACCTCTTACCTCTTCTCATGCGCCGAAACTTGTTTTCCTTTTTTCTTTCTTTTTTTCCATCCCTGACCACCATTTATGTAATTTCATTTTGATTAATTTAAATTGATATATTATCAAACTTTTTATAAAAAAAATCTCTCAATGTCAGTTTTTATATTTTCATAACGATTTGAATTATTAATTATGATTAAATAGTTAAAATTTTCTTTCAATTATATCACCAAATATTGGTCCGAAACTTATTTTCCTTGGGAGCTAGTTTAAGGGCTTGACACAAGGATTCAAAAGGATAATGGAAAAGTTGGTTTGATGTGATATCCAATAGCGAAACCCAGCACTTCAATACATGGGAGAATGGAGAGAGAACTTCAAAGTGGGACATCGTGAAAATGGGGTTGCGTGATCTCTAAGGTTCAAAAGGGAACCAAACTTCAAAGTGTACATTTTTAAACAATTTTTTTTTTAATTTTCTTTTTTGATATTTTACAAACTTCCGAAAATCTATGAAGTCTGAACTTGCGTCATAGTTTTTTTCCATATTTTTGTTTAATTATAACTGCTCCAAATTTATCCACGATTTATTTTCTAAACATTTCACTTCTTGATATGTTTTTTCTAAAAAGATCATTGAAGGTTTTAAATAAACCAATAAACAATTTTTTTATGCAAAATTTCAGAATCCAAATAGGGTTATAGTTTTTTTCATGATTGGATATTCTAAGTAGATAAGATATCACAAAATCGAATCATCTTCTATTATTTACGATCCAAATGCCTAAGTGAAAATAATCAATCTTCAAACCCTCCCTCTCTCTCTCTCTCAGTTTGAGTGTATAAATGTCTCTTTTTTCACTTGTCTGTATCTCTTTTAATCTCCCCTTTTCACATATATTGTTAAAAAAAAAAATCAAATTATTGGAGGAGTATTTAGACAAATATAGGGAGTTGGGGTGTCCCCCTTTGAATTTAATTGCATTGAGTTTAGATTTTGGGTCTACCCACATGGCCGAACCCTTACCCATTCCCCACAACCAGACATTTTTATTTATTTATTTATTTTTCTAAAAAGACTATAGTTTAATATGCAAAGATATGGTGTGAGCAAAGAAAACAACCTTTTAACTTTTCTTTTTTAAAAAAATAGAAAACTATAATTGAATGTGCATACGAATTGTGTGTGCAAACAAAGCTAGTACTAATTATAAAATAAATAAAATTTAGTTCTTGTAATATTAAATTTTGATTAATTTTGTTATATATGTTTAATAGATTTATCGGCATATATTATAAAATTAGTGATTAAAATATTCTTTTTTGACAAACTCTACTGGCGTTTTTTTTTTTTTTTTTTTAAAAAAAAAATTTGAAATTGACACGAAGGATACGCGGCAGTGGTTAAAATATTCGGTGAATATGAAAATTACTAAATTAAATCTTTGGTTTCAAATCGAAATTTGTTGGATCCAAGGAACGCAGGCCCACTTTTCCTTATTTGACCACTTGCTAAACCCAGATTTGTTTCTCTCTCTATCTTTATTATTATATTATATTATCACCGTACTCGTGGGGTAGGCGCGTCAGTTCAAAACGGCTCGATTTTAACGAATATAAATCACCAATTAAATTCTCTCTCTCTCTCTCGAGACGAGGTATCCAATCGAGTTTGAGATCACAAGACACAGAGCCCTTGTTTTGTTGTGATCGACTAGAAACAATGGGTGATCACGCTCAAGCAGCAGCATATTCATCCAAGAAATCAGAGCCTCCCTCCTCCGATTACGCTTCCTACCCTAAGCTCGACCCTAACGACATCGCTCCTCCTCCTCCTCCTCCTCCTCGGCCTGACCATTGGAGCTCCGTCGCCATCGGCTCCAATCCTCCTGCGGAGTCCGCAACGGCTTCTTCGGTTCCGCCAAACGCGGCGACGTCTATGCCGGCGGAGTCCAATCCGTACGTCTCAGCTGCGCCTGTGCCGCCGTCGAAGAGTGAGTTATTTGTTGTTGTAGTTTGACTTAATTGAGTGCTGATTGGAATTAGGTTTTTTTGGATTGGGGGAATTAAGCTGGTGTTTCTTTGTTGTTTCGGCAGATAAGATGGAGTCGGTGAAGGATGCGCTCGGCAAATGGGGGAAGAAGGCTGCCGAGGCCACCAAGAAGGCTGAGGTGCTTGCTGGCAATATGTGGCAGCACTGTAAGTGTTCACCTCTCTCTCTCCCTCTCTCTCTCCGTGAAGTTCAATTGTGGTGCTCTTATATCCTGCTTGAATGATCAAACAATTCAAAACGTCTAGTTATGGCATTGTGGTTCAATTTGAATTTATGAAGCATGGACATGGACAAAAGTTATATAAAGTTCTATAATATGCTAAGCTATCATATTATCTTCAACACGGATCCGTTCATTTCTAAAAGGAATATAGGTTGGTTTTGCTTCTTGATGCTGTCATTTGGATTGTGTATGCTGGTTGCAGTTAACGAATGGTCAAATTTCACAAATCAGAACAATATGTGATGATTGGGCATGGTCGGTCCTTTAGGTGTGATCACGCTCTTTTATTTTTCCCTAATAAAAAAATTGTAGACTTGATAATTCTGTGTCTTCTTTTAATCATTTTTGTGTTGGCTGTTGAGATATCAAATAAGCTTTTGGAGCAGTTGGTTGTAAGCTCTTTGCAATGCATTCTGACTTTAATAGAAAATGGCTACTACTTGGGACAATTGGATATTTGACCAGCAGGGAAATCACAGTTTATGGTGCTAGTTTCTTGTTTTGGGTTTGTCACACCTTGAAATTGGGGCGGGGGTGGGGGTCCATGTGCTTACTTATTTTTGTGCTTAATCAGTGATGCAAACAAAGTAAGGCTTTCTTGCTTGAATTATTTATATTTTGAGTAAGCTGATTACAAGTCTCGAGATTGTTTTCAAGAATGCTTTTGGCTTGTTGTTATGTGCATAACAATTATCAATTACTTGCTAATGTGTAATTGTATTCCTCTATTTTTATGCTCAGTGAAAACAGGACCTAGTTTTGCGGATGCTGCGGTTGGAAGAATTGCTCACGGGACAAAGGTTCTTACAGAAGGGGGTTATGAGAAGATCTTTAGTTCAACATTTGAGACTGTCCCTGAGGAGAAACTCTTGAAGGCATATGCTTGCTACCTCTCAACATCTGCAGGCCCAGTTGTTGGAACTTTATATTTATCAACAGCAAAGCTTGCATTTTGTAGTGACAGTCCTCTTTCATACAAAGTGGATGAGAAGACTGAATGGAGCTATTATAAGGTATGATGTCTTTGACCATGTCTGCGTAGACTTTAGTAGTATTTAGAAATAGTGGATGTTGGATTTATGGATTCATGCTCTGACTGAGGTGACAACAATGTTGATTCTTCTAAAAAATCATAATGGATTACATCACAGTAATCAGCTGAGAACCATCTTCTAGTTTTGTAAAAACCATCTTCTATTGGTGACAATGAACCTGGGCTGACAAATTAACTAGTTACCATTTAAGAAATTGACAGTTTTTTAAGTGTATTAATGGGCGGGGCACAAAATTAAGGATCTCCTTGAGGGTGAGAGGTGAAGTGCGAATCTCCCTTTGGCATAATCCTTTGTGTGATTCTAGTACATAAAGAAGTTGCTTCCCCGATCTTCTTGTGATTGCAAAGAATAAGGATGCCTTAGTATGGTTTGTTGTCTTTTCAAGGAGATAATTTACATTGGGACATGAATATTAAACAAGTAAAGGTTTTGGAGCTGGAGAGTTGTGTCACGTCCCCCACCCCAAAAGAATATGTGGAAGGACTAACAGTGAATTGCTTGAGGGAAGGTGTGGTGATGCTGAAGGAATCCTCATGAGGGATACATAATGCGAGAAGCTTTTATAGGCTAATCCATAAGAGACTTGCTGCAAGGGAAGATCTTCTTGCCCATGTATCTTTTGGATATATATTCTCCTTCTGGAGTGGCTTTTGCCGTCTAGAAGGATATGTGGTGCTGGATTTTGACCTGAGACTACCTTTGGTTAGTAGGTGCATCTCATGTAAAAAGAGAGCTTTATTTCCGTCTCTTGGACTCAAATTTTATAGGAACTGCCATTCTCAATTCTTCTCAGTAATTCAGTGATTGCTGAACTAGTGGAGTGTGACTTTTAGGCTTGTAGTGGTATGTGGCTTTGTATAGCAGGGGGTCTGTATCAGAGTTCCTCAAGCCAACTTTTGGCTGGTTTGAACTGTGAAAGGAGCACATTAGATAAGAACTTTCTCTCTCTCTTTCTCTCTATCTCTCTCTCTCTCGGTAGAGGTTACCATTTCTGCCAATGCATTAATGCTTTTGTTTCACTGGGATATGTTCTGTTGGAGTACTTAATAATAATAATATGACTTTCCTATGAAAAACTGGGTGCTGGGCAAGTATATCTCAACTTTGCAATCAGGTTTCCTAAATAATTTGCTCGAAGGAAAAAAGGAAAAGGATTCAAGACCCTAGAACGCAAGCATAACTTCTCTGACTAAAGTAGAAAAAGCAGCTTGTGTGGATCCCATAAAATTTTGAAATTTCAATGTTGGGAGATTGAGGATCAAAAAAAGTCCAAAGGAAGGGAGATGCATGGATGAAATGGACTTTCCAAAAGAATAAAGCTACCTAGATGGTTGTTTGTTTGTATTAGACTATTGATGAGGTTTGTTATATACATAATTTCCCTGTTTGGTTCACCATCTACATATGTTAGTCATAGAAATTTTGCATTTGGCCTCTCTATTTCCCCCTCTCTTTTTTATTGGCATGTCAAAACAAGGATGTGTTATTTATTCGCATCATTTTCAACTTAGTGTGGTTGGCAAGCCTCCATGTTCTTATTTTGCAATTTCTAGTGTTGGTTTCACTTTAAAGAAAGAACTATTTTGTTAGTAAAAGAAAATTATATTAGATCTATGGAAGAATGTAGAAAAACTCCAAATGGTATGAAACTCTCAGGAGTTAAAAAAAAAGGAACAATACAAAAAGCTAATGAACAACTATTCTGAATCCATCCTCAACTCTTCTAAAATATAATTCTTGTAAATCTCACGGGCAGCCTATAGAGAAATATAAAAACAATATTATCTTATAGAAGAGTAAATGATTTGATTTATGAAAGTTTTGACATTCTGCTCCTTCAAAATGCATCAAAGAATAGCTGGAAATGCACATTTCTAAATGAAGGGCGCTTCCATCTAAACCCCCCCCCCCCGGCGAAAAAAAAAAATGTAAATCTCACGACAAACAAATTAGGGATGTTGATAGGACGAATCCAATCATTGTCACACTTAACAAATAGGCGATTTCACGTCTCACGCAACAGGGTATTCTAAAAATAAGTGATCTCCACTTTTAAAATTGTTGTATCACATGACACATTCATCTTGAGAAATAGTCTTATAGTGTCTCCTCTTTTGGAATAAATATTAATCGTATTAAGCACTAGCATTGAAGAAGGAAAAGCCGTAACTTTGGCATAAATCTTTATCTTCCAAATAAAATTATCTATACGAAAAGGAGGGTTGTTGGAAAAACTAATAAGATGATGGATGAGTGATTTACATGTAAAAGCCTCCGCACAATCAAAATTCCAAATTCTAATGTTAGAAACATTGTGAGAAGGTTCATTTCCCTGTAAGAGGGAAATAAGAGAAGAAAACTTGGCAACTTATCTATCATTAAGATTTCTTAGAAGTGAAAATCTCAATAGATAATGTCCCTTCCAATCCAAGGGAAAGAAGTGGATAACTTAGAATCCCCAATCCAAGGATCCTCTATAAAAGGACACGAGAACTATCGCCCACCGTAAACGAAATAAGATCACATTTTTGCTTGTGCCTTTCCTCTTATATCGTAGTGCATGGTAATTGTCTTGAGAAAAGTGGATTCATCTGAGGCTACATACGAAGGAATGCAAATTACCTTTGCTAATTATTCAAAGCTAGCAATAGGTGGTATAGTTTGTATGAAATAATGGCAAAATATTCAAGCAAAAACTACAATATAAAATAAGAGACAAAAATTTTACACAGTCTAGTAAATTGTCTTAAATTGCCTATGTCCAAGGATAAGGGAGGAGCAATAATTTATTATGTCAGAAGGAAGTTAATATGAGTTCTAGTTCAAGATCTAGCCAATCGATACTCTGTAAGGAATTCCTCTCTTTTCTTGCTAGAATTTTCCCTCTCTTAGACCCTAAGTTTGACGAATTGAAACTTGTTCTCCAACAAGTTTCCTACCACAATTTTTTTACGAGAATTAGAATTTTTTTTTTTTTATTGATCACACTCTCTGTAAACAGGGAAAATTAGGGTTTATAATATAATAGATTTTCTACCAAAAAAAAAACTCTTAAAATAATTCTTAATATGCAGAATTCAAAACTAAGGGTAAGTTTGGTTTGCGGAAGCAGAGGGGGAGGGTTAGGGTAAACGAAAAATTTACTTCACCTAATGGAAGTTTATTTTTATTTGGTAGGGATGGAAGGAAAGGAAATGAGTTGTATTTATTTTTTATTTGGTTGGAATGAAAAGTGGAAGGAAATAACATCTTATTTACTGTTATACCCTTATAAAACAATATTTTTAATATTTCTCGTCGCGTATTTCTTTTATTTTTTAATTTAAAATATTTTTCTAAAAATATAATATTTTTCTAAAAAATAGTTATTTAATATTTTTTTTGATTTTTAATAAATTATTTTATTATTATTTTATATTAAATAATATCAGAATATTAATGTAAAAAAAGTAAAAAAAAAAAGGGTAAAAAAAATTAAAATTAGAAAAAATAATTTATCCAATAAAATTGACGAAGGAAATTAAATTCTATTCATTTATATTAAATAAAATTAAAATAAAAAAAATAATAAATAATTTCGTAAATATAAAAGAAGGATAAAGACAAATTTGTCCAAAAATTTTATTTCCTTCCATTTCCGTCTACTTTGGACGGAAATGATTTCTTAAGAGTGAGGGGGAGATTACATCTCACTTTTACTTCTCCTCCACATTTCCTTCCTTATCAAATGACTGAAAAGTGTCATGTTCTTCCACTTTTACTTCCTCTTCCATTTTTCTTCTACTCTTCACCCCAACCAAACTAACTCTAATATAACTACTATTTTTAAAAAGATAGCTATCAACTAAAATAAAGAAATTACTATTTTTCTAAAAATTTCCTTCTTACTAGTTTCCAAATATCCTCCTAGAAAATTTCTTTCCAATGATATGCATTGTGCATATCAGAAGCACATAAAGTATGTGGAGAAAATATACAAACAACTACTTAATGTGCTATATGAGATACCAATGAGAGTAAGGCCATTGCTTATTCTATACAGCACTTTCTCCACATGCACACTTAAGCTCTTGATAATATGGCAGTACCATGCCACCCTATTCATAACATTTGTATGTTGGTCCTTTTTGCATAATGTGAAGTCAATAGCACACAATTGACGACGGTTACAATTTCACATTCCGCCCTCTTCACTTAGTACCTACACCTTCATATGTTTTTTAGTAGCTCAGCTTTCACTTCACCATTTAATATCTCAATGGTTACAAACATGTTTTTACTACAAGCAAATGTGGCAACTTCTTGTACTCATTAAGTGTGAATCCATGCAACACCTACCAGTGCTGTGGTGGTAAATAGGGATTTTCAGCATGAGAAAATCACTGAGAGGGAAGAATATTGTTGGCTATAAATGGTTCTTCAAGAAAACAGATAGCATTTCTAGCAATAAAGATGCTAAATTATTTCTGTAATTTCTCTTCCTAGATCTTCCTCTTACAATTAGGCCATTCCTTGACTATTATTAGATGTTCTAGCAAGGTCTTATTTGGATAATATTTTCGAGAACAGGGTAATTTTAACATCTTAGGGTAAATGGCGTCCTTTCCAAAACCATGGCCTCCCTTAAGTGTTTCTATGAAATGGGTAATAATGCATAGTGATACGAGGGCCAACTTCCATTGTGCAGGATGTACCTTCAGATGTGTGGAACATGTGTATCTGCTGATTTTCTGAGGCTTTTTGTCTATTCTAACTTGAGCCACATGCCCTTAGTAATGCCTTCAGTTGTCGCCTCCCGCAACACCTCATCCGATAAGTAAAGTTGGATTGGTGAAATAGCTTTTTCATACATCTCATGCTTCCGATTTGCTGTTATAGTCTTGGGCATGTTTGCTTTCCCAAGCAATGGTTTTTGTAACCACTTTGCGTCAAGATGATTTTCATCTCGATTTGTCACAGAGCAAAACTAGTGCTGCAATCAAATTTCTCAGTATCATATTTTTGTTGCAGACATGATTTTTAGAAGTGAGGCTATGATATCTATCTGCTGCTATATGATGATGATATGCTTATTGTGCTGCAAAAGATGTACATAAGATTGATAAATTGAGAGCACAACTGAGTGGTGACTTTGAGATGAAAATTTATGGGAGTGGCAAAGAAAATTCTCGACATGGATCTGTGGGAGAGAAGAGTGCAGGGAAATTGTTCTTGACTTGGAGCACTTATGTCAACAAATTTTTGGAGTGTTTTGGCATGAAAGATGCCAAACTTGTGAGGATTCCACTTGCTGCTCACTCTAGGCTCTCAGCTTCACTCTCATCTGATTTGCATCTTGAGATTACAATATTCTTTACTGTAGTGCAGTTGGTGGGATCATGTATGTTATGGTACATGACCGACCAGATTCTGCATATTCAATTAGTGTGCTAGGCAGACACATGTCTGCAAGCAGTGAAATGGATCTTAAGGTACTTGCCTGCTACCTTTGTTGCTTGTTTCTAGAGTTTGGGAGGAGCAAAGATCCCCTGATAGGTTGTGATTATGCTGCTGGACAGGAGAAGATCCCTCAAATTATGTGTTCAATCTTTAAAATTCTGCTATTACCAGGAAGGCTACCTTACAACGAATAGTTGCAACATTTGCCGTAGGGGTTGATTGCTGAAGTGTCATTTATTTGACCAAGGATCAAATGCACCATCAAACGAATAATTACAATAAGGTAAGGTGTCATTTTGTTCAGGATATTATTACTAAAATTGGCATAAATTATAGTCTAGTTGATAAGACGGCCATGGTTTTTCCACCTTCTAAATGTAAGCATGGACTTAGTTCGATTTTTGCCCATTTGAGGCTTTATGTAGGTGGACTAATATTTACTACTTTCAGGTATTTCGAGATCATTCTTGCCAAGGTGTAGCTGAAAATTTGGCCGCTATCTAGTAGCGCTGTGTGGGTAGGCGATGCATGGTTTCACACTTACAATGAGTGGTTGCATGTACATGCCGTGAAACCACATTTCATAGTATTAAATGGTGAAGAGAAAGTTATTCATATTTGGAAGATTAAACATGTGAAGGTGTAGGTAATAAGTGAAAGTGAGTCAAACATGAAATTGTGGTTGTCACCATGTATGAGTGCTATTGATTTCATACTGCGGAAAAATGACAAATATGCAAATATTATATTTAGGGGTGGTGTGGTATTGTCGTATTATGAACAAACCTTGAGGGTACATGTGGGGAAAGTGTTGTAGAGATTGAAATGCATTAACTAGTTTTGTGTTCCACATCCCTGTAGTCCCTGAGGATGGGAATGCCACAAGTTTAAGGGAGTATAGGCTGATAAGTTTAATTGCTTGTGGCTATAAATTGTTGCAAAAGCATTGGCAAGCAGAATGATAGAAGTCCTGTGCAGGTAGTTTTAGATTGAAGATATAACTTTTCAAAAGGCAGTTTGTGGGGGGTGAACACATCACAGTCATGAGCCAAAAGGATCATGGGCATGGTGCATCGCAGGTGTGGGCTTCTCCCTATGAACTATCTGTGACTTCTTATTGGAGGTAACTGTTGTCACACAAAAAAAAAAAAAAAAAATTCTGTAACCCTGCAACTCGAAGAGTGGAGCAATGCCTTGCATTGTGGATGGCCAATTTTTGGCCTATGGCAGGTAGAGTAACATTTATCAAATCTGTCCTTAATAGTTTTGTGATGTATTTCTTATCTATCGTCAAAGCTCCTATTGGAGTGATTATAAAGTTAGAGGGTTATCAGAGAAAGTTTCTATGGGGAGGATATACCCCTGGGGGGGGGGGGTTAGATATGCTTGGTGAGGTGGGATAAAGAACTGCACAGAAAAAATGGTGGTGGGCTTGGAATTTTTCAGCTTGAAGGCAAAAAGTACTGCTTTTATTGGGTAAGTGTTGGATGGGAGTGAAAGAAAAAGGACATGAATTGTGGAATGAAAGTGATACCAGGGAAATATGGTGATTGAGCTAGGTTGTAGTTCGGCAAAGGAGAAAAATTTTCAAGTTTTCTATGGTCTGGATGGACATCATATTGATTGGGGTGGGAGAGAGGCCAGTGACGGTGATTGAGAATTGTTTCAGATGGAAAATTGGAGATGGAAAGAGTATTAAACTGTGGGAAAATAATGGTGGGCTTGGAATCGGCAGCTTGGAGGCAAAAAGTAATGTTTTATTGGGTAAGTGGTGGATGAGGGTGAAAGAGAAAGGTCATGACTTGTGGAAAATATGGTGATTAAGCTGGTTGTAGTTCAGTGAGGGAGGAAATTTGAAGTTTTCTACTGTCCCATTATGTTGATTGGGGGTGGGAGAGAGACTGGGGAAGGATGTCTAGGCAGGAAGTGAGGCTCTAAAATCCCTATTTTCTAGGCTCTATAAGTATCAGCAGGGATAAAATTGAGTTTATTGCAGAATGTGGGAAATGGATAAATAATGTAGGTTATCAAGTCTAAGATGGAGAAGAAACCTATTTTGCTGGGAGGAAAATTAGGGTTTATTCTAATGAATCTCTGCAGCAATAGAAACTGACCAAAGAAATTTCTGATGTAGATGTGTGGAAACACAATGTCCTAGGTACCTCTGTAAAAAAAGCTGCGAGCTACTGCATGAACTAGAATCCAAGTTCTTGAATAGGAATGTTACCATTTTATGGAAGATTCCTGTCCCTGCAAAAGTCTCAGTGCATTGTTGGAGAATATTTTCCGAAGCCAGTCCTACCTTAGGTAACTAATAAGAACAGGATTTAGTATCGAGCAAACTACTTGCCCTATGTGCAGGAAGGAGGAAGAGAGTATTGATCATGCTTTTGTTCAGTGTAAGAAAGCCTACTGTGTATGGATGGACTGTTGTATTGGTGCAGAGTTTGAGCAGCCCTTTCTGAAAACATGGAAGAGCTTTTTGAACGAGGTGAACACTTGATTAAAATCAGAGGGAACAAAAAGGGGTGGGAAGTTGTCTTCTTTGCTGTTATGTGTCAGTGTGGACAAACAGAAATGCAGCAGAGTCTGGGTCAGGTGCTGAGACTGTGGACCTAGTGGTGAAGGCTAAAGTCGGATCATTCTATGGAAAGAGGTGGACCTAGTTGAGAAGAAGGCTAAAGTCGGATAATTCTATGGAACGAGGCATTACTGGGAAGATTTTAATAACCACTGATAAGTTGGTGCTTTGAACCTCTCATAAGTTACAGTGGATTGGTGGATTGGGACTGAGAATTGAAAATAGCATAGCTTAAATAGGCTGATCTATAATGTGCATGGATGGGGGAGAAGATAACTAGTAAGGCGTAGTTATTTGATCTTTCTATTATTAACATTTATTTTTTCTTTTTGCTGTTTGAAAAATTAAATAAATAAATTTATAACACCATCCAAAATAGGACAAATTCAAACCTTGGGTGCTGGTGTTGCAATATGTTTCACCATGAAGCAGACATACAGAATCTTGGGGCATTTTGGAATATATATATATATATATGAATATATAAATATGTTATATATATATATATATTTATATGTATAAATCTATCATGCTTGCATAATACTTCAAATGAAGCATATTACTGGCAATAAAATATGATGTTTTTCCCTTGATAGCATCCAACAGTGCACTACACAGAGATCCATGTCACAAGCATCTTCAAGTTTCGTTATGTTGAATACAAGTTATTGCACTGTGAAATCACATTTTGGTGCTCGTACGGTAGTAGTAGGTAGCCCTCTTTCCACCTTGGTCCCGATTCACTGAATGAAGAAGTACATCCTCATTTCAGGTGTGATTGGAACGAAGGTTAATAATCTGATTTGATTAAAAGTTTAGCCCAAATATTATAATGGAATCTTTTTTTTTGAAAAAAAAAAAAAAAAAAAAAAAAAAGGAAGAGAGAGTAAAGTTTAGATTACGATCTCACTATGTTCTTCTTTGTGTGCTCATGCCCCCAGGTTATCTTCAAGATTTGTTGTTGGACCTTTTGTTGCCTTGGCACGGTTTGAATGAGCTAACGTTTATAAAAAATAGATGGCTACATTTATTGTTTCCTACCGTTTGTAACTACGAATTTGCTACCTACCCTCTTTCTTGCTCGGATTGCCTAATTACTTTTGCCTTTTTGTATTTTTATGCAGGTGGTTATTCCAGTGCATCAGCTTAAAGCTGTTAATCCTTCAACCAGCAAAATTAATCCAGCTGAAAAATACATCCAAATTATCTCCGTTGACAACCATGAATTTTGGTTCATGGGTTTTGTGCATTATGACAGTGCTGTCAAAAATCTTCAAGGAGTATTGCAGTCTCGCAACTCATGATCAAAGAAGGTACCAGTTGCTGCTTAAGAGTTCACCCTGGACATAATTACCCTGTGCAAAGCAACAAATTAGTTTGAGACGAAACATGCTGTGGTTCTAGGCTCTGCTGTACCTTGTGAATTCATAGTACTCTTGTGCATTAAAGAAGTTTCTTCGTTGGATCTTCCTGGGATATCTCCTGGACAAGAGGCGTAAATTATTTCATTCAACATTTGTTGCTATTGGTATGATTATAACGAGCGTGCGTCGTCATTGTAAACTTATGCTTTATAAAGGTACTATTTCGATCAGCTGTATATTCTTTGCTTTCATGATTAAACATCTATTTCTCGTCATCATGCAACGCATTGCAGGGGGTTGAATAGAGCCTAATTGAGTTGAACATAGGTTGCTCAAAACGGGGGCATTCACCTCGTATGCTAAAAGTAGAGGTGGAGTAGCTCAAACTTGTTTGATACCCATGAGCTGACCTCAGAATTAAGCTTAATAGTGACAAATCAAGGTCAAAAGGACCTCCCCCCCCCCCCCAAAAAAAAAGAACAAAGAGAACAAAAATCATCACTAAATAAAAATTAGCAATTATGTATCATCTGTGTTCGGTAGTTTACATTTCCTTTGAACCAAAAAAGAGAATAGGGTCTCCAAATTATTAAAAAAGAGAAAAAAGATGTAAATTGAGTGCCCTTAATATGTTAGAATTCAAAGTCCACTAAGTTATATGATACATGAAATTGGTGACTTGACATCCGATCTTTCACGTGCACACCACCTGCTTTGTTATGCTTATAATTGTCCTAGACAATTTCTCGTGATATATGTTCAATGAATGATTCAATACATTCACAAAATTCATAGGAAAAAAAGAATGTGCTCTGTAGATAAGGATAGTAATATGTTTATGGATTAGGATTAAAGGCATGCATGAGACAAATTTGTCTTTTCATGTAGCAAGTCTGGATTGGATTTTGGCAACTTACGAAAATCCAAAGCAATGCAACATTTATATCCCATTTCAAGGTAGGACCCAAAAGTGATCCCTTGTGAAGATTCATTGAGCCCTCTATGATTGTTCATTAGAATGCATGAAATTATTTCATTGAAATTTATGAACTTTTAAAATGTGGAGATACAATAACAAAGGATTTTTGAAAATTTGAAATCAAATTTATTTGATATATTAATAATTTCGGAAATGGCAAAATATCTTTCTTTTCTTTTCATTTTTCCTTTGGCAACACTTCGAATAAATTTAGGATCTATTACTTCAACTTCAATTATTAGCCTAAATGACAATGAGTATTTTCAAAAAACTAGGTGAATTTCAATAGTTGTGCAAGTTATGAAGAATATACCTACCTCTTGTGGGTTCAATAGTAGGGTACTATACTCGGTGAATTAATATCTCAAATTAGAGTTTTGAAAATAGAAAGATAGATGCTAAAAGAGTCAGTCCTTAAAATAAATCTCACAGTGTTTAAATTGAATTAATCAGAAATCGGATACTGGATTAGTTAAAAAAAAAAAAAAAGGTTACAAAAGTGTTTTAATGGTTTCACAAGCGACATTTTTCCACTCCAAGAATTTAAGGAGTTTGGATTTTGTGTGGGGAGTCCCTCCACTGCCGAGAAGGCGCCACATAGGTATCTGGACAACGAATACAACTCTGCTCCGTGCAAAGCTAAACTAAAACCCCAGTGAACCTTTTGGGCGAAGAAAGTCAAGAATAAGCCCAATTTTGAGCTAGATGAGTTTGGATTGCAGTAGAGTTTAGTGTTTGGCCATACAAGAGAGAGGTAGCACAACCAATACAAGAGATAGGGAGCGCTTGGTTCGGAGTAGAAAAAATGAAAGAAAGAAGCAAAAAACAAAAGACAGAATAAAAGGGTTATGATGAAAATTTTAAAAATAAAAATTATTAGAGTTTCTATCTTTGATTTTTATTCCCAAGAAAAAGAAGTACATAAATTTGATAAATTTTTTAAAATGCTCGAGAGAAATAAAAGGTAGAAAAAATTAATAAATAAAAATTTCAAATATATATATATATATATACACATACATGTTATGATGAAAGTGTGTGTCAACATATATAAATATAGATGGGAGGTGAGAAGACATTTTGTTTCTCTTGTAGGGGGAGGGAGGGAGGGAAGAAAAGGCTGCCAGAAAAGCATAGGAATGAAATGGAAATGAGAGGAAAGAGAGTCTCGGGGGTCAGAGGACAGATACAGAGGGCAGAGGGCAGGGCAGGCCATACCCATTCCCACTACCCTTTTTCTTCGTCTTGTCACCGTCCTTGTCTCCTTTTCCCCGCAATTTTCTCTACCCCACCCCCTCCCCTTCTCAATCTTCTCCAACGGATTCTCTCTCTTTCGCAACGGAACGGAGAATCAGAGGCCGTGCCTTGCCGTCGCTCGAAAAGTGTTGGTGGGTGAAACCCAAATTTTAATACGACAATTTAATTTATTTAATACAATTATCATAAATTTTATTTTTTTAGAATTTGATTTGAGATGTAAAGTTATTGATTAAATTTATTAAATACTTTTGGAAATGTAATAAATTAAATTTTTATAAAAAAAATAATCGCGTTATCATTCATTGTCTCTTATTTAAAATAACTGTTTATACAAACCTTTGTAATTTTCTAAATAATATTATTCTCTATAATGCAAGCAGTGGCGGACCTATATATACATGAGGGTGGGTAATTGCACTCTCTCAAATTTTTTTATTTTCTAAAATTTAATTAAAAAAATACAATCTTCTTGATATTAAATTATATTTTTTTACACAAAATTTTAATAATAGTAATGTATATGTACTATGTTTGCACCTCTTGACTTTCGGCCCTAGGTAGGACTGGCAATTAGGCAGGGTCGGCTCGAGCTCGACTCGAGCTCAGCCTGTTTTAAAGGATCGAGCTTGACTCATTTAGAGTCGGACTGAGCTTTAGCCTAATTTTTCGGCTCGATTTAATTACGGATCGAGTTTGGATATAAATGAGCTCGGTTTGATGAAAGTTTGACTCGTTTAACATTAAGCAGTATGTAGTGTATGGTGAGTAGCTGTTTATATTTGATATTTTTTATTTTTTGTCTCACAAAAGAAAGAATTTCAAGAGTAAAAAATAATTCAGTTGATTTGATTTAAAAATATTTTGATTAATTTAAAATTATTAAAATTAAAAAAATTGATTTTTTTTTATATATTTAAAGAAATTTTGTAGGTAAAAAAATTGTTATTCGAGTTCGAGTCTGGTCCGAAATAGGCCCGAAACCCTTTTAATTTTTCGAGCCGAGCTCGAGCCTAGATTTTTTGAGTTTTTTCGAGTCGAGCTCGAGCCCGAACTCATAAAATTTTAAACGAGCCGAGCCCAAGACTTGCAAAGCTCAGCTCAGAAAGATCGATTGCCAGGCCTAGCCCTAGGTCTGCCAGTGAATGCAAGCGACCTAAAAATCTTTTATTTTTGAAAATTTATTAAAGGATCACCCTTTTTTCCCCCTATATTCACCTAAATAACTCTAAAATTTTTTGCAATCTACGAATTTAATTTTTTTTTATCAAATTGGTAAATAATATTTGAAATTAAAATTACTTTACTATTCCTTAATATAATCCCACCTAAAATTGAAAAGATTTTCTCTAAAATAAAATAGTTGAATTTTATGAGAAAATCCATATAATCTCTCCCTCTTTATTGAATTACTATTTTAAATGTCAAATATGCACAAATTAGAATTTTTAAATTTTTAACTAAACATCATATTAGATTTTTGAAATAATACATTAATTTTATTTTGAATATCATATGTACAAGTTAAAATTCTATATATCTCTAACTAACAGTATGTTTGGATGGAAGAATTTGAAGAGAAAAGAAAAGGTTTGGAGAGAAAATTGGTTATTTTCTTTCGTTTGGGAGTTTTATGTGGAAAGAAAAGAAAAGAAATGGAGTGATTTTTAACATAAAAAATTTTCTTTCCAAAGTAGAGAGGAAAGGAGAGAAAAAAAAAATTGTCTCATAAATATACCAAATTTACCCTTTTAAAATTGAAAGTAAAACTTTTTATTCCCAATGAGTCTCATTTCTTTCCTTTTCTTTCATAAAACTCCCAAACAAGATGAGAGAAAATTATAATTTTCTCTCATTTTCTTTTCTTAACTAATCTTTTCTTTTCTCTTCAAAACTCCCAAACATAATGTAAATGTCTTATTATATTTTTGAAATGATATGTTACCTATTTTTAATTTCATATACACAAATTAAAATTTAATAAATGTGTAGCTAAATACACATATGCACAAATTAAAATTTCGTATACCTCTAATTAAATGTCAAATGGGAATTATTAAAATGGTGCATTATTAATTTTAAAATTTTTAAAATGACACTTCGCATGTACAGATTAAAATTTTATATAAGCATAACTAAACCTAGTAAGAAATATTTGAAACGAAAGATTATCTATTTTAAATGTCATATTCTAATATTAAAATGCAACGTTGCATGTTGAATAAGGGATTTTATAAGAAATTATAGTTTTTATATGACATTGGAAAAATTCATATCTCCAAACTTAAATAAAAAAAAAAAATTTATTCATTTCACATAGTTTTTTTGGAAAATTTAAATCTTAATTCAAATTCATACAAATAAATCATGAAACAAGTAGATTAAATGTAGGAAAAGCAAAATTTTAAATAGAGATTGTTTGGATAAAGACAGGGAAGTTAGAGAGAGATGTTTAGGAGAGTGAGGAAGAGAGAGAAAAAAATTAATGGTTTAAAATTTAAATTTAGAAAGAATATATTTAATTAAACTGATAATTTTATTAGAGGAAAAAATAATTTTAATTTCACAATTAGTTATCATTTTGATAAAAGAAAATCTAAATTTGCAAGTTTTCAAAAATTTAATAATTGTTAAATTTTTTCCATTATATTTTTTCTTTTTATTTTAAAAATAATAAATTTCTTTTCTATCTTTCTCTATTCCCAAATATAAAGTCTAATTTAAGGAGTAACATTCCATCATTCAATGAAAATAAAATCCACTTGTATGATAAAGTTTGAGATAGTGTGTTTTATTTATTGTTCAAAAATTACGATTTCAATTTTTAAATTTTCACTTATATTTGTTATTTTGAGTATCAATTTTTATGTGAAAATAACATACATAATTCACATTAAAAAAGAAAAAGAAAAGGAGATAAAAGGCGGGTTGGAGTTCGGGGTAGGGGTGGGTTAGTTTGGTTCCCCGCCAGCTGACACGAGGTTGAGCAGTACGGGTGTCCTAGCAATAGCGTCGTGTCTGATCAAATTCCATATCATCAATTTTTGGCCTTTATTGCCTTTTCCAATTCCAACCCACAGGCAGTGGCACCGGGCCATCCCCCCCCCCCCCTCTCCCTCTCTCTCTCTCTCATTCATAACATGGCCTTAGGTGGCTATTCAGCCTCACCTGATTTTTCTTTCCAATTACCTTGATTCATTTACTCATGTTCAACAAAAATTAGCTAATGGATGGTGAAGGAGCCTCGCTTTGCATGACATTTATAATTTTTTTTAATATAGAAAAAACTCAAATTTAAAATCTAAAAAAAAGATATTAATTAAATTAAAACTCATTAGCAATCAAATTAATAAAAATTTTAGTTATTAAGACAAGTAGGAGACGTGGCACCCTAAGAACATTAGTGAATTTAGTGAAAGAGATATTTTAAATTATTTTAATACAGAAACCAAAAATATTGTGCGAAATAATTTCCTCAAAAATTCTTTTTAGCTATTGCTTGTGCTTATAGTGTTTATAAGTCAAATGGTATAGTAGGAGTTGTCTGTAAGGAACATCAAGTGCAAGAGTTGACTCAAATCACTTTTTAACGTGGTCTTAGAGTCTTCACCTATGATTTCAAAATACGGACACCATCTTCCCCGTTGATTGGTTTGGAAAAAATTAAGTTTATTTACGTGGGTAATTTTTTAAATCGTAGAATTTTATTAATAGTCATAACTTTTATTTAAAAAAAAAAAAGATCCTCGGAAAATCTTATCATATTCTTTTCGTGAAGTGCATTAAATGACACTTTAAAACATAAAAACTTTTTTTTTTGGTTGGGGCGGGGGGAGGGGGAGAAAGGGGGAGAGTATTACCAAAACAGTTGCAGGTGGTGATGACAGAAGAACGTCATGCATGTATCAAGACAAAGCGGATTGTCAGACAAAAGCCACAATTGTGAACTGTTTATATCTTTTTAAGATTTCCCAGTAATATCTGTCTTTCTCTCTCTCTCTCTCTCTCACAGTTCCAAGGATTGTATGGAATGAAAAGAAAAATATGGCATTGGCAAAAAAAAAAAGGCCTCCACACCCAACCACCAAAATAAAAGAAAAAGAGGGATGGAGGGCACAGTGAGGAAGCCATGTTGGTTCACTCAAACGCCACCTAATAATGATATCTTGCCTAAGCTCCCAACTTTTTTGCTCACTGAGCTTTGAATCGTTCAAACAAAACACATAACATCATTTGCTCACTTCCATCTTTTCCACTTTCACGTGACACCCGCGCCTCTCCCTTCTTTTTTTTTTTTTCTATATCATAATTTAAATTCTAATTATCAAATTAAAAATAAAAATTATGATCATTAATTTATTTTCTTAAAGAAACTCCCACATCTCTCACTCTCCCCTTTGTGCTATCATCCTGATTTTTCACTCTCCTCTTTTATCACTTATTCTGACGGTGCTATCTTCAAATTCAAACATAAAGAGCACATTGTTAAAGATTAAAAAATACAGTAAACGTGAAACGGTGGATAAACTCTTCCTTCTTTTTCTCAAAAAGAAAAAACCAAAAGGCTACCTCTAAGATTATTTACATCTTATGGATCAAATTTAAAATTAAGTCTATGTTTAAACCATGGAAAAATTCTTTTCTTTTTTCAAGTAAATAACGCATTAGATAGCATAATATGATATTTGTATTTAAATTTTTAAAATTAGAAATTCAGTTTTGAATCCCTAACGAACAAAACATTACTTAAAACCAAAATTTTATCAATTCTAAAAACAAAGTAATGATTCCTTTGTAGTTGCCCACACCGTTGTTACATTGGCTCATGCTCTCTTCTACGAAGCCTAGTTGTCCTTTCAAACCCATGTAAAGTGTTACACCAATTTACGATTAAGAGTTAGTAGAATCAACTGCCAAATAGGATTCAAGGTGGATCACCTAAAACAATATTTGTCTGCTATTTGTCTGGGTACCTGTGGCAACCCTCCTTCCAAGGACCCTTCTATCCGCACCAAAATGTTTCCCTTTGGGTCGGCCACCAAACTTCTGTTCAGGCTTAGAAGCTTGCTTCTCCAGTCCTGTGTTTCCTCATTTCTTAGACTGTCTTTGGTTTTATTTGGAAAATACGGTCAAATGCAGCCGATTGTGGAAAATAGAATTTCCAAAATTTTTTAAACAAACTAAATCACACTAATCGATTTGTTAGAATGAAACGTGACTCATACACGCAGCAGAAACAATAAATAAAATTTCATAATCGTAAAAGTTTGAGTTTTCGATATACCTCAATCGGTGATGCAGAAGATAATTGAAACCGCGAAATCTGAACACGAACCATTCGAAGTCGGGATGATAGTCACAATAATCAAACTATCACTGCAATACCACAACGATCCAACCCTTAACCCGGTGATTCATAAACGATCAGAAAACCCTCAATTTTAATTGTTCTTCACAACAATTAAAATTCTCTCTCTTATGAATCTCTATTCTCTCCTCAGAATAGTTATTGTCTCACAAAAAAAATACAATATTCAATTAAAAGACTTGTTTCAACGTAGAATGCAATTAGGAGAGTGCAAATAAGAAGTTGACTCCCATTCAAAAACTAACTCCCGTAGGAGTTCAGTGAAGACAAAATAGAGGGAGTGGAATATTGGGTTTAACTAACCCATTTGAATTTCAAAAATTCAATTTTTACCAATGGTAATTTCTGCCCCACGTGGGCATCAACCAACATCTCTCATTTGCACACTAGAACATTTTTACTTCCGTCATAAGAGCACAACTCATGTAATCTATCACATCACCCTACAGGGTTTTTATACAGGGTTGGACGTCGTGCAGCGAGTATACCTACAAACAAAAATTTCTCGATACACCTGTTAGGATGATCGAGTAGTCACTGTTAGTATCAAAAGAAAGCTTGCAGTACCCCAAATTCAAGACTGATTGCATCTATCGAGCTACTTTTCTCATCGAAAGTAATCCCCAGATATCGCTCGACTATGTATCCACTATTATGTTCAAATCCTTACATGGACGAACATAAAAGACCGGTCAGTGAATACAACATAATAATGCAATGTCAATTAGTCTTCCTTTTTCCAAACTCGAATCTATCGGTCTCAACTCAGCTGCTTTTCTAGACCTGTCTCTCAGACATCAATTTATCTTCCGGCCCATCGATAAACAGACTAAAGTAGCAAATACTGAATTAAAACCTCAAGAAACAGCCGAAAGTAATAATGGCACAAGAGATTCCATCCAGTGGATCTCGGATCTCACACAGTGGGGTTTGGGGATAAATTTCAATTTATTGTCTCAAGTAATACAACTCTCACTATCCCAAGTCGTCTTTTCACACGCGGTATGAAACACGTGTCATAGTGTTATTCCTCCATCTCTCAAAAGGGCATATATCAGATTTCTTTAACACTATACAGGTATAGAGATTCAGTCTATACATAAGACTTTATCCAGAGATCTCAGAGAGAGTATCTCAGAGATAATATCACAAGTCGCATGTGATATCCGAGATCTCAAACCTGGCTACTTACAGGCAACATGGATGTGGGTATGTCCATATCGGTCATATCGCATATGACCTCATCCTGAACACATATCAGGGCGACTTATGTTCTAGCATGGCCACTCTCAAAGCCTCTTACAGCTAGAAACCGTCTCATCCCTGCTCACTTAGAGCCGGAGGTGGTCACTCGTGTGAGAGAGTCGATCTCGTCTGCCTGACATATCTATTATCACATCACAGAATATATATATGATAATAAAAGTAAGTGCATTAAATAAAAAATATAACACAAAAGTGACTGAATAATGCACTATAATCATATATATGGAAAATCAATAAGCATCAATGTCATCAATAAATATAAACTGAGAAATGTCAGAAAATACTCAAACACAATGACTCTCTATGTCCTAGAAAGGAGTCTCTAGTGATAGATTTGGTGAAGGGGTCAGCCACCATGATGTGTGTCGAAATATACTTGACGGTCACTTTACCCTTGTCGATGATATCTCTAACGTAATGGTATCTGGTGTCAATATGTTTGGTCCTACTATGAAACTTAGGGTTTCGAGTGTAAGCGATAGCGGTCTGATTATCACAATTAATCATTACTGGCCTCCCACTATCCGCTACAATCCCTAAGTCATCCAGTTGTCTCCGGAGCCAAACACTCTCCTGAACTGCAACTAAGCATGCTACAAACTCAGCCTCCATCGTAGATAGAGAAACACAGGTTTGCTTCTTGCTGCTCCAAGAGATGGCCCCGCCATTGAGTAAGAAAGCAAAACCTGATGTCGATTTGCACTTATTCAAATCGCCTCCCCAGTCGACGTCTGAGTAGCTCACAAGGCGTAGATCGCCTCCTTCGTAATATGAGGAGAAGTTTCCAGTTTCCTTTATATATCGAAAAATCCTTTTCACTGCTCTCCAGTGACCTATTTCAGGATTTGTCTGATATCTGCTCACCAGACCAACTGCATAACAAATGTCCGGTCTAGTACACAACATTGCATACATTAAACTTCCCACTGCACTGGAGTAAGGTACTTTACTCATTTCCCTTACTTCTTCCTGAGTTTTCGTATACATTTCCAGGCTCAGACCTTCACCTTTGGTGATCAGAGTATCTATGGGATTACAGTCACTCATCCCAAAACGCTCAAAAATTTTGTAAATGTAGGTCTCTTGTGAAAGAGTCAACGTTTTTCTCAAGCGATCCCTCTGGATCTGAACTCCGAGGATGAACTCAGTTTCATCCATATCTTTCATGTCGAAGCTAGATAACAACCACGCTTTGATGGTCATTAAATACCGAATGTCGTTCCCAGCCAACATTATGTCATCCACATACAACGACAGGATCACAAAAGAGTTATCTGACCAAATCAGATAGACACAATGATCCTCCTCGACCATCGTAAAACCATAAGATATCACCTCCTCGTGAAATCTTAGGTACCATCGCCTGGATGACTGCTTTAGGCCGTATATTGACTTCCGAAGTCGACAGACCTTATCCTCCTGACCTATTAGAACGAACCCAGCGGGCTGTTCCATGTAGATCTCTTCATCCAGGCTCCCGTTAAGGAAGACGGTGTTAACGTCCATTTGGTATAATTCTAGATCCATATTAGCGACAATCACCAAAAGTAAACGGATCGAAGTAAACTTGACTACTGGGGAGAAAGTCTCCTCGTAGTCAATGCCCTTAATCTGCGTATAACCCTTAGCTACCAGACGGGTCTTATACCTCTCGATCGATCCGTCAGTCTTTCTTTTAATTTTGAGAACCCACTTGTTCCCAATGGCCTTTCTATCCTCAAGTAAGTCAACTAGTTCCCAGACCTCGTTGACTCTCATTGATTCCATTTCTTCCTGCATGGCCTTTAACCATTGGTCCTTTGCTGAACCCTCAAGAGCCTCTTATATAGTCCTCAGCTCTTCGTCGTCCTCGGGAGTCACGATGAGGATCTTATCCTCAATCGAGAAACGACGTCGAGGCACTTGTCCCCGATTACTCCTACGAGGAGAGAGAGCCTCCACACCTTCAGATGGATCGCTCCCACTAGGATTAAGATCCGTAATCAGCTCTTGAGTCCCGTCACTGGGCTCGACTGAGCCACTAAACTCATCCATCTCATAGAAGGTGAAATCACGATCGATTTCTCCTCTTTTAGGGAAATCACTCTCGAGAAAACTGACATCACGAGACTCTATCTCAGTGACAGTGCCGTCCGTATGTTCTCCTAGGAACACATGTCCCTTGGAGTGTTCAGAGTATCTAATAAAGATACACTTCTTTCCTCGCGGGCCTAACTTGCCGTACTGATGCGAGGAATCATGAACATACGCGGCACAACCCCAAGGCCTCAAGTGGCTAAGGTCAGGCTGTCTCCCTATCCAAAGCTCGTATGGAGTGCTGACTATGAATTTCGTTGAAAAACGGTTAAGAACGTAGGCTACAGTCAATAATGCATCCCCCCAACGGGAGATAAGTAAGTTGGTCTGCGCCATTATTGATCTCACCATCTCCAACAGAGTCCTATTCATTCTCTCAGCTACTCCGTTCTGCTGAGGAGTAGCAGCAATAATCAACTGTCTAGTAATACCTCTATCGAAACAGAGCTCTTTGAACTGCTCAGACAGATACTCGCGCCCTCGATCGGTTCTGAGAGTTTTCACCCTCATCTCTAATTGATTTTCAACCTCGCTAATAAACCTCCTAAAGCACTCTAGTGCCTCAGACTTGTGCGAGATCAGGTAGACATAACCAAAACTCGTGTAGTCGTCTATAAACATAATAAAATACGTGGCTCCGTTTCGGGCTCTCACATTCATGGATCCGTAAATATCGGAATGGACCAATTGCAATGAAGTCTCAGCTCTCATTGCTTTCCCAAATGGTTTTCTTGTCGCTTTGCCCGCAAGGCAAAACTCACACACGGGCAACTAGACTTTGGTTAGTGGGCCCAACAAGCCGCTCGTAGCTAACCGAGTCATCCTCTCTTGCCCTATGTGGCCAAACCTGCTATGTCATACATTCACATCATCCACTACACTATCAGATGCAAAAGCAATAGTAGAAAACGAATAAATCTTATAGAATGAAATCATATTTAGTACATAAAGTCCCTCATGGACTAAACTAGAACAAATCAAAGAACTGGCATATGTAATGGAAACTCTAGAGTTTTCCAACAACACAGAATATCCTAGCAAATCCAGACATCAGACAGATAAAAGATTCCCCCTAATCTCAGGAGTATACAAAACGTCATGAAGATATAATACTTGGTCACTTCGCAACAATAGCTTGCAAGTGTCAATCCCTTTTATTTCTATGAATGCTCCATTCCCCACGTACAGCCTCCTCGCCTGGGGACTCAAACGGCAGAACTCCACGTACGCGCTCCTGTCGTGAGCTACATGGTCCGTGACTCCTGAGTTTACAATCCACAAAGGAGAAGAGTTAGCGAGCATCACACTTGATGACACGTAACTCAAACTATGTAAAGAAGAATGACATACCTTTCGCTCGCCACACTCGCGTGTGAAATGTCCAGTCTTGCCACACACGTAGCATTAGACCTTACTCTTATCGAGCTCCTTCTTCTTGCATTTCTATCCTCTGTCGTCGGTCTTGGCAATTTTCTTCCTCTTACCTTGGCCCTTGGCCTTCTTCTCATGCTTGCGCCACTTGCGCTTTACACCCCGGGAGCCCTTACTCGACTCCGCACTGTTAGCATGAGTAAAAGAAGACCTAGCCACCTCCTGACGCTCCTCCTCGAGTTCACAATGCCTACTAATATCCATGAAAGTATGAATACTCTCGGTATGCATGAGATAGGTCTTAACAATTTCCCAGGAGTCAGACAAGGACTGGATCACACCCAGTACCTGAAACTCATCAGACATCGGCTCCCCCATATTCTTCAGAGAGGCGATCATACTCGACATGTGCATTAAATGCTGTTTCATGGTATGATCGTGCCTCTTCTTGTACGTGATGAATTTATAGGTCAGCATCATCAACTTAGGAGCTGACGAGGCGCTATTGTGCTCTCTCAGAGCATGCCAGATCGACTGTGTAATAGGATACTGCTCATAGATGGGAATCAGCTCATCGTGCATACTGCTAAGAAGGATGACCCTTGCTTGGCCATCCTTCTTTTTCCAAACACGATACACCTCCTGATCCCGTCGTGGTTGTGCCATGGTACCTTCCCCGGGGTCCACCATCTCGTTCTTAAGAACTTCCCCGAGTTCTTGTTCCTCGAAGACAAACTGAACATTCCCGTGTCAAATATCATAGTTGTCACCGTTCAACTTGTCTCCCTTTACGAGATCTAGAACTATAATTTTCGTTGTAGCCATGTCTCTGTCACACAGAAAAAGAGATATTAGTGACATATTGATGCTTAGTTCACAATTTTATGTACCCAACGAATCACCAAAAACAAAATGACTCGAATACAGATCTCAAGATGAGCGTATGAGTCAACGGACACCGTACACCATAATCCGAGATTGCATTTCACCATTCGGAATATGATTCAGTACATAAAAACCCACAATTAGTCACTTTTTATCACAAAACCTTCAAAAAATCAGAAAATTTCAATTTTAGGACGACCTACGCACCGCCGGGAGGGTTCACACGCCGCCCGCACCCCGGCGGCGCGTCTCACGCACCCCCACGTGCCGGGGAAGGCGACTTAGGCACGTGCAAGACGCGTTGCGCGTCAGGCATGCGCCTGCACGCGCCCGGTGTGCGTCTACAAACGCTCCTAACATGCGGGCGACGCGCCAGCACGCGCGCGGCCCTCCTGCACGTGCGCGGCCCGCGTCCCTGGCCGGATCCGGATCTCGGACGAGGGTCAGGACCTGAAACCTGGTCCGGATCCCAGGTTCGGGTCGGGGTCTGAACCGGGTTCGGGTCTGACCGGTCAGATCCAACATCTCACGCGCCTGGGCGCTGTGCACCGATGCGCCTCTCGCACGTGTGGTGCACGCGGCCCCCCTGCCGGGTGACGCGTGCCTCTGCGCGCGTGTCTAGACTCGCCTGCTTCTTCTTCGCCCGAATGTCTGCAATTCGGGTTTCTCTGACCCATTTTCCGGAAATCTCACATTCCGGTACAGAATACATGCAATATATATATCAAAATGTAGATCTAACAGAGGCAAACACAGATCTATCATTTTTATGAACCGATTTGACCTAAATCTCGTCAAATCTGGGATTGAAGGGTTCGGTCACTATTCATGACCGAATGTTTCAACCGGAATTTTCTTGACCTAAACGTGCTCAGAAAATTATAAAAAAATTATTTTCATGTTTTACGTGATTTGGGTAACACAATGGTATAATTAGATTCACGAAACTCATTTATGATCCGAACCCCAAATTTTATACCCTATATTTTTATACCCAAATTTTATTCCGCAAAATTATTTAAAAATATTTCTAACAAGCTTTGATACCAATGTTAGAATAAAACGTGACTCATACACGCAGCGGAAGCAATAAATAAAATTTCAGAATCGTAAAAATTTGAGTTCGCGATATACCTCAATCGGTGATGCAGAAGATAATCAGAACCGCGAACTCTGAACACGAACCATTCGAAATCAGGATGATAGTCACAGTAATCGAACTATCACTACAATACCACAACGATCCAACCCTTAACCCGATGATTCGTAAACGATCAAAAAGCCCTCAATTTTAATTGTTCTTCACAACAATTAAAATTCTATCTCTTATGAATCTCTATTCTCTCCTCAGAATAGTTATTGTTTCACAAAAAAAATACAATATTTAATTGAAAGACTTGTTTCAATGTAGAATGCAATTAGGAGAGTACAAATAAGAAATTAACTCCTATTCAAAAACTAACTCCCGTAGGAGTTCAATGGAGACAAAATAGGAGGAGTGGGGTATTGGGTTTAACCAACCCAATTTGAATTTCAAAAATTCAATTTTTACCGATGATAATTTCTACCCCACGTGAGTATCAACCAACACGATTATATAATTTAATTGGGATCTACACATTCGAACATAAGTATATCTGATGCATATATAATTAGGCTAGGTGATGCATGCTTCTTTCGAGCGTCTAGTGCTCCCCTGAACAACCTACCAAACATTTGGCCTCTAGAATCGTCCACCGAGCACTTTCTCAATGTGCTAGTTTGAGTTTTGAAAATAAAAAATAAGTAATATTAAAATTAAATCTCACAACTGTTTAAATTAAATCAATCGAGTTTTCAGAATAGTTAAATAAAAAAAATATATTCAACCAACAGGAGCATTATTTTAACACCTTTCTGTGGTTATGTTCCATATAGAAAAAGACAAATACGTAAAGACAAACCAAGTTCTAATTTCGTAGATTACCATTGACTGGGATGAAAATAAAAGTGAAAAACAAAAGCAATATGGTTATTCGAGTTGTCAAACGAATCATGTCACTTCCGGTATCCTCTACCATGTCCAAGCACCCAAAGAGAAAAAAAAAAAAAAAAAGATTATCTTTGTGTTATGTTTGGTAGAACTGTAACATATCAAATGTAGGCCTGGGTATTAGGCTACTCGCATCGGGTCGTGTTGTCCCGTGCCAAGCTTATGACATCCGCAAATATTTTAAAAATATATAAATTTTTATTTTAAGAAGAAATAATTATATGAAATAAAAATTTCTCCAATTTTTATATAAAATTCATGAAAATGTAAAAATAACAAACAAAAGGTCATTCCATTTAAGAAATATAAATGTATTATCTTCATTAAATTAAAATATTTAAAATATTATTGTTAAAACAATGAAAAATAACAAATGAGATCTGTTAGAAACTTTAACACTCTCTTAAGTAATAAGTTCATCCAATCATATAAAATTTGTTTTACATCTGAGACTTGATATTCGACTTCAGAACCTTTTGCTCTAATGATATGTTATATTATTACAGTTGACCAATTAATACGAATGAGCGAGTATAAAGTTATTTTTAGATGTTAAATTAAAAAAGTTATGGGTCTTATTTTTTTTTTTTTACAAAATTTTATTTTAAAAAAAGGGGGGGGGTCTTTTGGGGGGGGTTTGGGGGGGGTGGGGGGGGGGTTGGGTGTTTTTTTTTTTTTTTTTTTTTTTTGGGGGGGGGGGGGGGGGGTTTTTTTTTTTTGTGGGGGGGGGGGGGTGGGGGGGGGGGGGGGGGGGGGGGGGGGGGGGGTTGTTTTTTTTGTTATATTGCAAACCAAATTCTAATGTAGCGAAACTGCTTAGTGAATTCCTCACAGTTCTCAGAATCTTGTGGCAATGTTTATTACATTTGGACGCTGCACATCTTGTTGCAATTCCCGCTTGGTGTTGGCTTTGTGGTTTTTTTTTTTTTTTTTTTTTTTTTTTTGGTGTTGGGTGTGGGTTGTTTTTTTGTTTGTTTTTATTTTTTTTTTTGTCTTTTTGGGGGGGGGGGTGTGGGGTGGGGGGGGGGGGGGGGGGGGGGTTGGAAAAATCACATTTTATAAGAATATAGGAAACGAAAATATGAGTAAACATGTAAACGTTTATAAATATAAAAGATATAATTATAATTAAATAAATAACTAATTTATTAAATATAAAAATATATAAATATAGAAAATGTAAACACTTTATATAAATATTAATTAATTTAACATCGTTTAAAAAACGAAAGACATTTTGAAAACGTTAAAACATTAATATTGATAAGTTTTCGTGTATCATAGATCACTACATGTGTTACGTTGTTTGAGCTCTCTATCCCTTGCTCTCTTGCCCCTCCCTTTTTCTTAATAAAAAATGAATTTTCGCTTATAAGAAAAAGAAATGGAAGGATAAGTAAAGGGCTGTTCTACTTTTGGCCCAAAGTTTACAAATTAAGTTTCTACGACAAAATCACACTTTTCTATCTGATTTTTTAGGACATTTTCTTTTGATATATATTAAAATCGCAAGCAATCCCCGGTTTTGAGATTAGTGGCAAATTATATCGTATCAAAGGACCATGACCAGTCAAATCAATGTATATATATTTTAATTTTTTTTATATTTAGCATTTTAAATTTGCCATTAATAATAATTTCAAAATTGTCATTCTCGACAGTGCCTTACTTATTTAATCCCTTGATTATACTTATTTTCCTAGATTATTCCCTAATTTTCAAAATAATTACAAAACAGTTCCAAACTTTCAAAAAGTCTATCAAAACAACTATGGTTGGATCGATTTGCCATGTCATTGCAGGTTTACGTAACACTATCAAGACTAATTTAGTACTTTAAAAAAAAAAAAAAAAAGTTTGAGACTTTTTTTTCCCCCGTAAATGCTTGAAGACTAAGGACAAATTCGGAAAACGAGTATATCAAATTTTTATTTACAAAATTTTATAGTTTTTCATAATTTTTTAACTATAATTGAAAATATTTTGAATAAAGATTTGCACTCCTAAATTTGCTAAGCCTATAAGAAAAAACACTGAGATCAGTTGAATTTATTTAGAATATTGATTTTTTTTTTCTATGACAATTTCTTTACTACGAATAGAAATCCAATAAAGGGCGTATTCAGTGTCGAAACTCTCACATTGTGGGCTCAGTGAAAGGGAATACCTAGACAGCCTTTCCTTTGCTTTTTTTGCAAGGAGGCCGATTCGAATCTCGGACCTCCAGGACACAATGGAGAGACATGAATAGAAATCCAATCCTAGCTTTAAAATTTGTTGGATCTTCTTAGGTATATCTAAAATATTAGGATGGGTATATATTTTAAATAATAAAATATATACTTTTAATATCTTTTTATCATGTTCAATTACAAAAGAACGCAATAGTAGTATGAATAAACCATGAATATGAAAAATAATCAATGATGAGAATAAAAAAAAGTTTAGTGTTTGAAATAAATAACTATAAATAAAAATTTAACTAAAACATGAATAATAAATAATTATAAAGTTTAGTTTATAATTATAATTATAAATAAAACATGAATAAAACATAAAATTTAACTTGGTGCGATTTATTTTTATTTTGTCTATATTTATTTATAACATTTTTTATTATAAATAAAAATGTACAAAAATATAAAATTTTGAAAATAAAATTTACATAAACAGTCTGGAATTTTTTAAAAAAACCAATCAGTTTGAATATTAAAACTAATCCCAAAAATAAGCATAATTTAGGGATTATTGGGGAAAAAAAAGGAGAATAAATAAAGGGAGTTTTAGTACAGTACAAGTCGATTACTGTGAAGTGCCAACAAACCCAACCTAAGATGATAAAAGAAAAAGAAATTTCCCTCTACGTCTAACCCCCACACAGGAGATTAGGAAACAGTGGCTGCTGTTGGCTAAGGGAGCATTTGACGGGCTATAACAGGTAAACACCCTTACGAGATTACCGGAACAAGCGGTGAAGAGAAAAAGAGGAAGTCCATGAAATATGACATGTTCGCCCTTTTGCAGGGGCTGTGGAATTAATGGTCAAGCTCCTCTCTTATTCTTATCTTCTGCCTTCCATCATTTCTAAATAAAAATAAATAAAAAACCTACTTAACCTCTTTTTCTTAAAAAAAAAAAAAAAAAAAATTACTTTAAAAATTCATCTCGTAAATTAGTCTTGATCCGAGATGTAGAGAGAGAGAAAGAGAGAAAGAGTAGGAAGTAGGAAGTACTTGAGAGAGAGAGAGAAAGCGAGTGTTTTTGAAGAGAGAGATGGAATTCGATGAGCAAGAAGAAGAGATGGAGGAACAAGAAGGAACAGCAAACTACGACTCTTTAACGAACTCGACGAGATCGAAGCTCACAATCGGCGGAGAAGGAGCTGCCACCACCCCTCGAACACCCGGGGAGAGAAGCAGGTACAGAGAGTGCTTGAAGAATCACGCCGTCGGCATCGGCCGCCACGCCGTTGATGGTTGCGGCGAGTTCATGGCATCTGGCGAGGAGGGAACCCTCGACGCGCTAAAATGCGCTGCTTGTAACTGTCACCGCAACTTCCACCGCAAGGAAATCGAAGGCGCCGAGAACTCTTCTGCTGCCACTTTCCACCACCAGTTCTCCCCCTACTACCGGACTCCACCATCCGGATACCTCCACATGACTGCACCACATCACCACCATCATCAGCACCATCCGCCGCTGGCTCTGCCGTCCACGTCGGGAGGAGGAGGAAGCGAACAAGAGGATGTTTCGAACAATCCGAGCAGTAGCGGGGGAGGGGGAGGGGGAGGTGGAGGTGGAGGGAGTGGAAATACGGGAAAGAAGAGGTTTAGAACGAAGTTCACGCAAGAGCAAAAGGAGAAGATGTTGGGATTTGCGGAGAGGCTGGGGTGGAGAATTCAGAAGCATGACGAGGAAGCTGTACAGCAATTTTGTACGGAGACAAATGTGAAGCGACACATTCTCAAAGTCTGGATGCACAACAACAAACATACTTTAGGTAAGAAACCCTAACCTCTCACTCTCTCTCTCTCTCTCAAATCTGATTTTATCTTTCATCAAATTTGTAATCAAAAAAAAAACAAAAAAACAAAAAAACTACGAGCTCAATTATTAGGGGAGGAATTGCTTTACGACTTAGTCTCTCTCTATCTTTCTAACTCTTTTAATTTAGGGTTTTGGGATTCAAGTGTTGAGTTCATTGAAGCTGATTCTTAGATATTAATCTATCCTTTTATTTTGCCTTTACTAAATATTAGGTAAATTAAATTTAGTGAAGTGTTGTCTATTTGTCATTTAAGATTTAGCATCGTTAAGATTTGTATTTGTCTTGGAGTTGGGAGAGAGAGAGAGGTTCCCTTACAGCACCGCTTGAGATCGCAAGTTTTTTGTCATGTATATATACATGGGTACAGATTTGGAGTTGTGGAATTCAAAGGAGAGAATCCAACATTTGCTACTGTTTTGTTTGTGTTTGGGCATGCAAATGCAAAATGCAAAATGCAAAATCTTCTTGCATTTTCCAGTTTTTGGTTCCCTCTTTTTTTTTTTTGCTTCTTTCAACAAGTGTCATCTTCCATTTTTCACTCTTACTCTCCCTTTCCTCTCCCTGGAGTTGGGTTTTGTCTTCTGCGGAGGGCTCATGAAAACTATTCTCCCTTCTCTATGACGACTGGGACTGAGATCATCATGCTCTCGTGTATGGCTATGCAGTATTCAGTACACACATTTACGTTTCTCTTTTGATTTTCATGTCTCATACCTCGGCCTGCATTTAATTCCTCTCTCTTTCTCTCTCTCACATGTTGTACTAGTTTCTGTGTTTTGGCAGCCTTTAATTTTCTCTCTTTATCAGTTCAGTTTCCCATATTACTCCATCTTCTTCCCTCTATGATCTATTTGCTTGTGTGTCCCATAACTCATTGTATTCAACTTCATGGAAATGGTGCGAAATAAGGATATAGCAACAACTCCCGTGCCTCTAAATTTTTAAAAATAATAATAATAATAAAAAAACTAAAAATAAGCCTTCAACCATTAGCATTGCAAATTTTAACAAACTGAGTTACAATGGCAAATCTCATCTTTTCCGACATTAAATTACATGAGAAATCAAGACTCTCCTCTCTCCAATGAAAGTGGGTTTTGTATAATTAATTAATTAAAAATTCCTTTTTATGGTGTTATTTCTGAGAAAATATGCTTTATGACAATAAAGAACAAAAGTCATGTAGCATTTGTGTACCTGTAAATGGTAAGGTAGGATTTCTTGATTTTGGTGTTAGTATAGTGTACAAAATGTAGACCCTCAGTTCTTTTTTTTTTTTTTATTTTTATTTTCCTTTCCAGATATAAATGATTGCAGATTTTTGTTTTATTAATTATACAAATTTGAATGTGGGTTATTTAATTCCATAGAATTTCTTGTTTTACACTCTCCATTTGTACTCATATATATATATATATATATGTTTCTGCTGTTCTCAATCACCTCAAGTGGCAGTTGGCCATAGTCTAACCCATATTGATCGCTATTACTAGTCACGCTATTAATATAAATGCTTACATGCATGTTGTTACCGTGATTAATCTGAAGAGAAAGAATAAGTAGTAAATATATGCAATAGAATTGGCAGCAATATCATTTATGAATCCATTTTAACCATGCATCGACGCTATCTCAAAGTAATGCTAAGTACAAGAAAGATTGAAATAATGGAATTTGTTATGGTTGCTTTTCAAAAGAAATATTCAAGAGCTTATTAACCAATGACATTCTATAAAATTATACTTTATTATTTTTAATTTTGATGATATACAACAGTTGTTATAAGTGGAAGTGGACTATTTTTATTTTATAAATTATTGGTATTCGATAATTAAATTCGATTTGAATAGAGTTGGCCTCTTAAAGGGTAAAATTCACTCGACATCTATTTTTGCTATATATAACATTCGAATTCAAGATTTTATTTAAAAGATATCAATACCATACGTTGGTATAATAAGTTCTATGATATGCCACAAGTACGCGAAACTATTACCTTAAGTTTTGCGAACGTTTCATCTTAGGCTGTAATTTGTAATTCAAGAACAAAGAATATGGTCTTCAAGGTGGAAAGAAAGGCCCAGAGTTTTGGATCATAGAATGAGTTGAATGTCTTATTGTATTTGTTGTACACACGTAATGGGCGAGTTAGAATCTTTAAAAACTACTTAAAATAACGTGCTTTTAACACTATTTAAAAAATTATTAAAAGGTTATATGTTCTCCTTTTTCTACAATGTGCATTTGCAATACTAAATAAATTTCTGTGGAACTTAAGAGAAGCACAAACCATTGCAAATAATTAAAATGCTAAGTATAAGAGAGATGCACCCACAAATTCATGCAGGGGAAGACTATATACATATATGCTCACATTTCCTTCACCCCCGTACTAAGTCAAGAAGCACTAGGTGAGCCTTTTATATTGGTTTTTAAGGTGAATTTGTAAGTTTAGATGCAGGATCAGCATGTTGATTTATCATTTGGCTAACTAATTTACATTTCAAATGTGTGAGGGCAATATAATCTAAAATTTCGACCACATCATTTGAATTTAAAATTTATGAGGACACAATATGATGTAATACATTTTTTTTTCCTATTAAAAATTACTCATCAATTGAAATATAATTTGTATGGCCATGCTATGATACCATAATTGGTGTAAGAACACCGCAATGGACCAAAAAATGGTGCACCGTTGGCTTGAGTACGAAATTGTACAACATTGGCACCACCGAATCGACAATCAAGTTAGTATAAAACATTGAATTTTGTCAATACACAACACACTAAAATTTGACTAGGTTATCCTGCAAACCCTTAATCTCTAGTCTTTTGCCCTACTGTACTCCGACAATTCGCCACTTAAATGTGTACCACCTTCATGCAAATTATTTCCATAAATGGAGCATAAAGCTGTGAGTCTAGACTAATATGAGAGAGAGAGAGAGAGAGAGAGAATGTGGTTGATGGATATGAATGCCAACTGGGGCAGGGAGATGTTGGAGAAAGGCAGGTTTGGAGTGAAAGCTGTCGGAAAAATGATCGCAAGTTTGGTGTCTGGTCTCTTGTTGGTGTTGCTTTAATTTATTCTGTTCCGGTGAAGACATGTGGGTCTCTCTCTCTCTCTCTCTCTTCAATCAATTAATAGAGAGAGAGACTGAGAGAATACCTATTTTCTTTACTCTACACAGCTATATTACTTTTTACAATGGACATGAGGGATGGATGTTGCATCATTGTCCTGCAATACCACATAACCGCAATCACTGTGTTGTGTTTGGTTGGCCCTCTCTCCTTTCAAAAGTGCTTAATTTTAGTCTCTGAGGGGGTTGTTATATTTCATTAAATATCTACCGAAATGAAACCCTCATTTCTGCCATTTTTGTCTTTGTACATTTATTTGCTACCCCTACAAGCTCTTCCTTTCAGTTTGTCCTCTTCCATTCTCTGCCCATACTTGGCACGTCATCTTACATCATTGTTTGCAGCCTTTTTCTTTTCTTGGGAAATTGGCTAACACTCTGCTCCCATCCCAAATAATTCTTCTAAAAAATTTTTGTTCAATATAACAATAGCATTATTAGTAATCTCAGTGAGATTTTTTCATTAGCAACTACAAATAACATTCTTAGTACAAACAACATATATCAATTATAAGATTTTGTTATAAGCATTATCACTATTTCAGTGTAGACAATAGAGAAATTGAAAAGGTTCTCTCTCTCTCTCACGTACTCTCCCCTGCAAACATGTTTTCGGGAACGACTGGAGTACATAAATCTTAGTTGACGCTTACCTTTCTGATATTTAAGTCTGTGGGCTTTTTACTGGGGGCGCCCTTATAACATGATGATCAATTCGATTTTATTTAAAAAATTATTTAGTATACATATATGGGTATCTTCATAACTATTGGAATCACACTGCCCTACAACATGAGACATGATTGAGAAGTTAAAGGAATCTGGACCCCCTAAATCATGTCTCGAGGGTTCTATAACCATGGTTTGAGCTGAGCCATTGGCAGAGGTATTGGGTTATCATTTAGAATGATAAAAACGACAAAACAGATAAGTACGAAATAAAAAAATATATATATATCATATTTGGTTTTGTAGATACGAAGATAAAATTAAAATAATTTTTATTTTTGAGATAAAAAATAAGTCAAATGTTTTTGCCACTTTCTGAGGGGATATGGAAACGAAAATGAAGACAAATTTGATAAATTTATTTTCAATTTTAACTTTACATATTTTTAAAATTTATTCTCTCTTTTTTTCTTATTTGGTTGCTTCTATTTCATATTCCTAATTAACACGATGCTCTCCATGGATTTTTTTGAACCCGAGCTTCTCTGCTTTAAGCTCTCGAGACTTGTCCTTAAGCATCTAGCCTTTGTATGGACTCCTTTCGTGGTCTAGGCCCAAAAGTAATGTTGGTGAAAGTTTTAAAAAAAGGTTAATGAAGTTCCCGTCCAGTGGTCACAACTTATTCTTCCAATCCGGTTATTCCGGATTCAAATAATGATGTAACAAAAAAAAAATTAATTAAAAAAACCTCATAATTGATTTACAACATTTTTCCTTTTTTCTTATCGTACATATTTAGTTATTAGAAATTTTTCTGGTCAAGTGAAATTAATCTGGGATCCTGGAAGCATAAGTCTAAATTATGAGAATTTTCAGAAAAGATTACCAAACGTCTAGTAAAAAAATGAGCTCCTAAAAAAACTTAACATGATAGTATTTGAGAGATATATATATTGCTTATAAGCAGATCAATATTTCGTGGAAAAATAATTTTTATAATATTCTTTTCTAGAAAAATTGGCCAGATTGTCTCAAACTAGCTTAGAATTTTGCATTGTTAAAACTAAAAGTAATTCAAATTACGCCAATAATGCCAACTGAGTCAAGCTGAGTTCAAATAAGATCTTATCAATTCATATATAATAATCACCCAACAAATAAATAATTTTTTTTTAAAAAAAATAATATTTAAAAATGCATGTTATTTTGGATTTTCAACTCCGACAAAAAATTTTCAGATCATTCGAGTTTGAATCACAAAATTCTCGACCAAGCCCTAAATGTTGGAGTTGAGTTCAAGTTAGCCTCATTACTATTATTCGAATATTATGTTACTATTTACTACAATTTTCAACAGACCTTCGTATATGTCAAATTATATTACCTATATGTCAGCATATATGGTCACATCTATATTTAGTAAATATAATATATCTATATTTGTTACACAGAATATATGATTTTATAAATGTATCTATATTTCGAAGATAGAATTTATGACTTTAGGTTTTTTCATTATACCCAACTTGTATATATATCTTATTTGATCAATATATTGAATACATAGGAAAATACAGAGAATTTTATCTGCAAGTGCCAATTGATTCCAAAGTTCTTTAAGACACACAATTATGGATAGTTTGGCCAAATTGTTTAAACTACAAGAATTTTAGAATTGATTGGCACTTGGAGATAAAATTCCCTGTATCTTTTAGTACGTCAAATATAGCAATCAAAAGGGGTATATATACAACTTTGAGAATATACATTTTAAGGAAGAATCATAAAATTATATATTCTATCTATCAAATATAGATATATTTCTAAAATCAAGCTAATTATAAAATTTATTTATCGAATATAGATGTGACAATATATACTGAATATACGTAGAGATACATTGAGAATGATAGTAAATGATGACAGAATATTCTAATAATAGTAATTACTTCATATATGTTAACATTGGCACCTCTACATTAATCAAATTAATATCCTTAGCTACAGTTTCCTTGTAAGAAAGGGTGTTATGTGTTTGACTTGCAGAGTTTGAAAGTCTAAGTATGATCGCTAAACTCCACAACTTTTTAAATTATACTTGAGCCACGCTGCACTCAATAGGACTTTGGTTTTTGGTGCACTCTAAATTTTTCAATCTCTGAATAATTTTGGCATTTAAGTAATAATTATATTTTAAGTTAAAATCGTTAAGCCTGAGAAGAAATAGTTAGAGTTCTTATAGTTATGTTTGAGTGATAAAAAATTTTTGTTTAAGTGTTTTTTTGAATCTTATATTTAAATATTTATGAATAAATATATTTTTAGAATTTTTTTATCTAAAAAAATTAGAAAGAGAAAAAAAAATAAAAATAATAGGGGGGGGGGGTTTTTTTTTTTTTATATTTTTTTTGTTTATTTTGATATTTTTAAATATAATTAAAATAAACTGTTTTAGTCAATAAAAATATTTTTTTATATTTTTATATTTAATTAAAATTATAACCATACCACAATTTATACTCATTAGAGTTTTTTTTTTTATATTTTATATAATTTATAAACACTAATTTTATCAAAAAATTAATTATTTTTAAGTAATATTTATTTAAATAGATAATAACTTTTTTTTAAAAAAATTAAAATAAAATTATAAATTAAAAAGTTATTTACGTCCTTATAAGTAATATTTTTTAAATAATCCTAAATGACCCCTTAACCTTAAAACTTTTACGTGCAAAACAAATAGGTTGGGGGTTCAGAAAATTATTCTAGTTTCTTACAATCAAGTGATTTATTTGCTGCAGAGAGAGAGAGAGAGAGAGATAGAGAGAGGGGAATTAAAACTCAAAATGGGTGCAGTTCAATTGTTTATAGGGTTCATGTGTTGTCGTTTTTGATAAAGCTGCAAAGTGATTGATTCCTGCGATCATTACTATCAGATCCAAACTTAGCATTGCACCCCCCTCCCTCTTCTTTTTTAACCAACACTGTGTTTGGCGCGTAGTAGACTTGGTGTCCAGTCACCCGATGTGTGGGAATCCAATGTTCAAAACCTCACACCTCTTCTATTCACTTGTAACTTTATAATAAGGCTGCCCAAATCGACCTTATGTCACTTGTATAATGTATTTCAGGCTCAGATATTTTTTATTTTTAGTTTTTTTAGTGCTTTATCCAAAAGTCGGTAGTCTTTTCAAAATTCGAAAATAATTTCCGATCAGTAATTGAAAATATTTTTATGTTTTTAGTTGTGAATTAGATATTTTATAAATAAATTTGGACAATTAATATTTTGATGAACCTGAATTGAATATTTTGTAACAAATAGAAACACTCATGCGAGGAACACCGACGAGTCAATCATGCGCCGTCCTTCCACCTTTTAAATGGCCCAAAAATCGGAAACAAGCTCAAGACCACCTCATACGAAGTGCAACCCTACTTTATTGTCGACCTAAAACTAGGTCAATGTTTTGCAGGCCGATGGCTTAAAGGATAGTATAGTTGTCACAACTTTCATCCTTCAATTTAATTATCTCTAGACATGTCACCGGACCAATTTGGATCGAAAACTGACCCAGTCGGCACGTGAACCGGACCGGGATGAATAGTAACCCAAACCAGATTGGCCCGAGTACTATAACAGGCCGGTTCGATTCAATTCCTTTTTTTTAATTTTTTATAATTTTATCCTTCCCAATAGCTATAAACGACTAGTTTTGAGATTATTTTGGTCTATGAGGTCAAAAAATTTTCAAATAAATACCTAACACTCCATTTCCAAAATCTTCACAACAAAATCTCTCTCTCTCACATCTACATTCTTTTAATATTACTACATTTTCTCAATTTCCATCATTTTCTATAATTCTCTACATCATTTTCTATACAATTTTCACTATTTTTTACAACAATTTCTACATTATTTCCATTTCTATTACCATTTCCAATTTCCATTATCATTTCTATCATTATCTACATTTCTACCATTTTATTCATTAAACACATTTTCATTAAACGCATTCTTAAATTTGTATTCTAAACTTTTGTGAAACTCATTCACTAGTATGCAACGGTATAGTATGTATAGAAAAGTTCTGTTTGATGTTAACTAATTGTCGAAGAAAAAATGTACTTAAGCGAGAACAGACGAACTCCACCTCTTATTTGGGAACTTTCCTAGTATTCTTGCTACATAACGGTTTGGACAGAATATAAGGAAGGATTACAAATTTTCCACGACCTTTAACATTCATCAAGATTTGACAAGATTTCAAAATTAGGAGTTTAAATTCAAGATTTTGCAAAAAATAACCGCAATATCCGTCAAATCGGTACATTTAATTTTCTTACATCTTTATTTTCTTGCATTTGCATTACACTTGCATTACTTTTTTTAAAAAAAAAAAAATTAAATCTTAATTTTTTTAAAAAAATTAAATCTTAAATTTTAAATTTAATCTTAAATATCCTTTTAAAAATTTAATCATATATTTTATTTTGCAAATTTAATCTAATTTTTTTAAAAAATATGGCAAGGACACATTCTTCTCAACAACCTCCTCTTCCTCTATTTTTTTTACAAGATGAAATTCTCGATAATATAGATATTGAAACTCTTTTGGAAGAAACTGAACCTAGTAACACAGAATCTAACACAACACGTACTAAAAAAGATGATATTAATATATGAAATTTTTTTGAAAAAAAAAATTGATGAACAAAAAACAATTTGTAAAATTTGTCATAAAAAATATAAATTTTTTAGGGGTTGGGAGTAGACACACTTAGGAGCCGCTTAGTTAATAATCCTCCGGATAAATTATCATAAACAAAATAAACACAAATTGCTACAGAGGGAGATAATATAACTGGTACATTTAAATATAATTTGGATAAAGAAAAAACTGAACAAAGAGAATGGATAGTAAGAAAAGAATTACCATTTAGTATAGTTGCAAGTCCCGTATTTGAAGAATATGTACAAAAATATTTACAACCCAGTTATAAAAAAAGTAGTAGAGCATCCGGTAGAAGGAGATCATTAGATAGATATCAAGAATTAAAAATGATATAATTACACAATTTATGAATAGTCAATGTAAATTTTCATTAATTTCGGATAGTTGGAAAAGTGAGTATAAAAAAGAATATTATATTGTAATAACATGTCATTGGATAGATAATTCATGGTCTTTAGAGAAAAGAATTTTAGTTTTTCAACGTTGGAAATTTCCACATTCCGGTGCACATATAGTTAGAATAATTTTAAATGTTGTTTATGACTATGGAATAAGTAATAAAATTTTATTTTTTTATTTTTTAATTTTTTTATTAAAATTTTTTTTTTTTTTTTTTTTAAAAAATTTTTTAAAATTTTTATTAAATTTATTTTTTTTTTTTTTTTTTTTTTTAATATAAATTTTTTTTTTTTTATATGATGGTTTAACAATGGGAGAACTATTTTTAAAACCTATTCGCGATTTAATTTATCAAATAATAAATTTTTCTACAAAAACTCAAGAAATGAGACAATTATGTATGTTACATAATAAAAAATTTAAAATGGAATGTGACACTAGATGGAATTCAACATATAATATGTTATAAGGTGTACTTCATTTTCAAAATATTTTAATTGAATTTGTAAATTCTAATTATGAATATGGTTTTATTGATAATACCGTTTTCGATTTTGCATCTACACTTACTAAATTATTGAAAATTTTTTATTTATGTACAAACTTATTTTCTGGATGTTACTATCCAACTACTCATTTAATGTTATCAAATTTTTGTAAAATTATTTATGTATTTAATCAATTTAAAAATGAAGAAAGATTTGGTGAAATTGTTCTTTCTATGAAAACAAAAATTTTAAAATATTACAAAAAAATTTAAATTTTATATTTAGTTGTAAGTGCATTAAATCCACGTGTTAAGGTTGAAGGTGTTGAAATATTAATAGATTGGTTTGCATAAACTTTTCCATCAGAAATGTCTATTAACCCATATTTTTTAAAACAACAAACATCTCATACTTTATAAACAATATTTGAACTATATGAAAAGGAAAATAATAATTTAAATATTAATAATGTAGGTAGTAGTAGTAGTAGTACTCAATCATCTTCATTTTCATTTAATCCCTTACACATATTAGGAAAAAAACAAAAATCATCTTCATCATTATTTAATGAATTACTTTTATATAAACAAAAACCTAAATTAGAAGGTTTTGGTGATACAGATTTATATGATATATTAAGTTGGTGGAGAAATAATGTATCGTATTATCCAATTTTGGTCTAAGTGGTCAAAGATGTACTAACCCCTCCGATGTCTACAGTACTATTGGAAAGTGCTTTTAGTGCATGTGATCGAGTGTTAACCGAGAAACGTACAAATTTAATGGAGGACACTTTAGAAGCCTTAATTTGCATTAAAGATTGGAAGGATGAAGACTAAAAAATGCAAGGAATCATCAAGACCTCCGAAGACGATGAACAAGAAGTAGAAGAAGAACAATAATAATAATTTTTTTGTATAAAAATTATTATAAATAGAAAAAAAAATCAAATTAATATAAAAATCAAAATAATGCAACAAAAAAATTAGTGGATTTTAAAATCCAAGTGATGAGCTTAGTAGTGGACGTACACCGAATTCGGTGGAACCACTCTAAAAATTTTGTATATCTAATTTTTAATTTATTTTTTTTTTATAAAAAGTGAATTAAAAAAATAAAATTAAGAAATAAATCACAATAAGAGAGTAAAAAAAAAAAACAAAGTTAAAAAAAATTGGAGTTACAAAAATAAAATAGAATTAAAAAAATAGAGTTACAAAAAAAAGAAAGAGTAATACAAAAAATAGTTACAATAAAAGAGTAAAAAAAATTCAAAAAATATGTGTTATTAAAAAGGAAAAAAAAAGAGTTAAAAAAATCCAATTGGGGAAAAAAAAGAGTTAAAAAAAGGAGGGCAATGGAGCAAAAAATAAATAAATAAATAAAAAACCTGGCCCGGCTTGACCAGGCCCAAACCGGCATACCGGTTCCGGTTCATAGGGTCGGGCCGATTCCACTAAAAAAAATTTTGAAACCGGCGCAGCCCGGATCGGACTAACCTAGGAACCGTAGCAGCCCGACCCACGATTCCGAAAACCCGTATTGAACCCGATCCGATCTGACCCAATTACAAGTTTAGTTATCTCATATTCAAATTTTGATATAATAATAAAAAAAAAAAATTGGAACACCATGTTTCAGATTGATGTCCATTTCACAGCACATGGTCCCATAATGACCATAATCACGCATACCATTGAACCAGCAACCTGTTCTTAACTGCTTCAAAAGTTGGGCTTCAGTTTTGAAGGATTCACCTAATAAATTGAAGAGGAACTTATTTTCAAAAAGTGTTGAATTGAGTTATGCTTGCTCATCTCTTGACAATTCATTTTAATTATAATATTAAAAATATAAATCATTCAAGTTTTAAATTATTTCTGATTAAAAAAATTTTACCCCATACCTTATTGACAATAAATAGTTTAGAACCATGCTCACATGATACTAATATGATTAGAACTAAGATGTGCTGTCATAATGGATTAAACTTTTTTAATCAAAAAGAGTTCACGGGCGGTCATTATGAGCTCATAGAAGAAACTAATCAGTTGCTTGATATAGGCATTGTTTAGCCTTCCACACACACAACACATGCAACTTCGATGGGATGGGAAACTTCAAATCTTGACAAGAACAGAACAGAATCGCATGTTTGTGGTTAAAGATGGGAAGGAATTCATTAAATGCGGTAGGGTCAGTGGCTGCAGAAGGCTTCTCTCGAGTCTTGACCACCACATCTTCCCAGAAAGCACCAAATATATTTTTTCCTCATTTCTACCCGAATAAAATAATAATAATAATAATAAAAGGCAAAAGAGATGGATCCCTGGAATAGCTTGAATTCCAAACTACAAACATTTGGGCAAATTGGAACTACAAATTTGGATATTGATCTCCTGCAAAATAAATCAAAAGTTCTGATGGTATAGAGCCGCTCGATAAATCCAAAAAACACTAAAAACTGAGGAATCTGAGATTGGGGTTGCACTCAACTCAACCATAAGAACTAGTGGATTGCGGAAGATCTCAATGGATTGAAAACTTGAGGAAATTCAGTTGGCAACTTAGCAGCCTGCAATCAAAACGACAAACGCTTCTAGTTACGAGAATAGAAGAGGCATATGTGGATGTGGTAGCTTAGCTACCAAAATGTTCATACATACAGACACCAATTTCTTACCTCAAAATCGTTGGAGCTCCGAAATTCCTTCATCTCAACTTCTCTTTCTCGATTTGTGACGAAGAAAAAGCTTGGTAAAGACACATGCATTTTATTTATTTTTTTATAACAACAATAAAAATCCCACTCCATATTTTCGAATATACAAACTACCTTGCAAACTTATGCACAAATTGATGGAAAATATCCCACATTAAAATATTAAGTTTCTTGTCAATGTTGAATGGCCGACACTCAAGAGTTTAGGCATCTCCTAGATGCTTGACAATAAAACTTTACTAAGGTTTCTAGGATTTTTCTATCGTTATTCAAATTTTTTCTTTCTATGCTAGAATACTAAAAAAAATGGTACTCTGTAAAGGGAGGGAGATGCTCGCCGTTAATCAGCTCAATACAATATGTCTTATGTTCCTCTTCCTTGGACAAGCACAGTATTTTTCTAGCATGGTTCTGTTTCCACATCAATCGATTAAAAATGTAGCTTCTTTCTTGTATTGAATTCCATCCTTTCAAAATCGTTTAACAGCTTCATTTCGATACGACGAGAAATGTGTAATTTTCATTTCAAATATTAAATTTTTGAAATGTATTTCTTTGGAACACGAAATCTTTGTTTTAGAGATAAACCCCACCCCCCCCCCCCCAAAAAAAAAAAAAAAAACTCAAGGGGTCAGGTACTCAGCTTTTGCTTGCTTTTGTATGTATGTATGTATGACTTCACTTTCTAAGTTAATAATCTAATAGATATATCATTACTTACACATATTAGTTTTCAATCTATCAAGTAAAATAAATTGAATTCAGTGTTTGTCAATTAGTTCAAATAATAAAAACTTTTAACGTGATATAAACAAATTTCCGAATTACATCCCGCTGGCATGAGAGTGAGAGAATTTATAACTAGGGTGCAATCTACCCATAATAAATGTACTGATAAAATTAAAATAAATAATAAAACATTGTAGAAAGACACAATTTAAAAAAATTCAAAACATCAATGTGAGTGATTGGTTGGTAAATTACTAAAGGCACGTATTAGGTAAGGGAAGCTACTACCTCTTTAGCTAGCATAACATTCCCCTTTAATACAAAATAATGGAGAATGCTAAAATCAAATGTAGTATATCAAACACTATAAAGGAGCCAATGGAGACATACAGTGTAGAACACATGTTTGGCCACAAATTTATACAAAGTATTGCTGCTAAGATCTACACTGCCAAAGAAACAAAAAGAAAACTTCTAAACTGTTCTTTTTTAAAAATGAAAATAAATCAAAAGTTGGAATCATAAAATACTTTGTGAAATTTACGTACTATTATGAAGAGAACTAACAAATAGTCAAAACTTGTGGAATAATTTCGAGTATTATAAGACAGACATCTCTGTCTTGTATTGTTTAGCTAAATTTGAGAACATATATATGTAGATCATAATTTATGACACATTTATAACATCTCCAAACCATACACTTGCGGAAAATAAAAAAAAAGAAAAAAGAGGGATGGGAAGAAAAAAAAAAAGAAAAAGGGACAGTTTAGTGGTTAAGAGATGTTTATCCTGAAATCTCGTCTTTAAAATTTCGTGAGTACATATAATTTCACGAATATTACGATTTTTATATTAAAAAAAAAAAGAAAAATGACGGAATTAATGAAAATAACGTTTCAAAATTTCAAACCATCAAATTCAAAACTGGGAATTACGATAAATTTTTGAAAATTTGTGGAACAGTACAAATTTTGATTGAGATGATAGTTACAAAATTATCAAACTACCCTAGCCAACCTTTTTTCTCTCTTGCTCCTCTTCTCGAGCTTTTTTCTCTTGTCTGAATCCATCAATTCCTCCCTCTCCCTTCTCCCTTCTCCTTTTGTCTTTGCCAATGACAAAAGTGCCGTTTCTCTATCTTCCTTTTTTCTCTCTTCCTCTTCTTTTTCATCTCTCTCTTTTCCTTCGCTTCGCATCTTCCCTGACAACCTATGCCTTCTCTCTTTTCCTTTTTGTTTCTTTCTCTCACTCTTCTCTTCTGTTAACCATGAAGGTGACACCACGATCCAAATCTAAACTAGAGAATAGAGAAAGATAAAAAAGAGACATAAAAAACACAAGAAAACAGAGAAAGAGAATGACCAAGAAAGTAAGGGAAGGAAAAAGGAAAATAGGCTTAAACCCGATCTCTTCTCTGTTTCTCATCTCCGTTGATCAATCTCTCTCACTCTGTCGATTCCTTTTTCTCTCATCGTTATTCTCTGTTTGTCGTCTCTCAATCTTCATTAATAAAATTTCTCTTGTTCCCTTCTTCTCTCTTTGTTTTCATCAACAATATTTCTGACTTTTTTCTTATTCCTCCTCTCTCTGTCTTTTTCAATCAATGAAGTCTCTCTCTCGCCTCCCATGTTTTCACCGATGATCAATTGAGATCAGAGAGAGAAGAGAAGAGAGATTGGTCGGTCACCGCGGCATCAGAATATCGCGTTAAACATATCTATTTGTTTCACCTAAAACCAGAAGTGTCTATGGGATTGGACGGAAGTTCATAACGAATTTGGAAATTGATTGGCGTTTCGGAATCTGGAGACTTGAGTTCATGGTTTCCTTCGTTTTCCTAAGAAAGAAGACCCAAATAAAAAAGTACCACCCATAATTAGGATTCAGACCGATTACACCATGTAAGGACAATCACAATAGTTGGGACAGCGAAGGAGATATGGATGCATTCTGCGTGCACTTGACTGGTGGGTAATATTATTTCAACAGATTGTTCCCACCATTTTGGAAGTCTTCAAGTAATTTGATTACTTCCTTTGCTGAGTAATCATCATCGATCACTACTAATGGCGACAAGAATTAGCTGAGAGCGGATACTTCATTAATGATTGATTGATAGAGTCATGAATCTTAATAGTGTCTCTCCATCCTTCTATCAAAAAAAATTCTAAAATTGCAATTATATTAACCGACAAATTTGTAACTCACAATCATTAAGAAAACATTCTGAACGACGGGTCCTTAAAAACATCGCGTTCAAACGAAAGAAGGGCAAAGTTGCAATAAACACAGCTCAAATAAACAATTTTACGATGAAAAACAGTCAATTATCTAATTTAAAAATCCCATGTTAATTATGTCGTGTCGTATCGCAAACAGCTTCTTTATTGTTGTTGATTAAACTCACTCTGAGTCCCGAGTCCCTAACTTTTGAAGTCCTCACGAGCTGAAACACAAGTCCTTTGTCATTGTAATGCACTAAACGCGTCGTTTGCAACACTCCCATGGACCTCGACTTGCTCAGCCTCGTCAACCCTGGCATTTTTGTCGATGCTCCGCCCATTTTCCTCATAACCTCAACCTGACCGACGGCATGATATGAATCGAGTTTAATCTCGCTGAAAGATCCAACGGACCTCGATCGACCCACTCTGTCACCGTCTGTCACACTAGTGTCCCCGACAACAAAACCGTCAAATCTCGAGAACACCTTCCGATTCCGCGTCAAAGAAATCTTACTCTGGCTATGATGACTACCAGATGTCTTCGTCTTCGCATTCGCCTTGGCCATCTCGTTACTTCCATCAACCACCTCGTACCCATATACCGATTTGTTCACCGGATTCATCACGCGCCGCCCCACGCGCCGCCCTATCGCACCACAAATCACCTTCTTCATCCTCCTCCTCACCCCTCTCAAAGACTCCACCACCTCCCCCATCTCCGGCCTTTTCTCTGCGGTCGATCTCACGCATTTCGCCGCCAATAGTGCCAGCCTCAGAATCACTTCCGGGTCCTCTGGGGACCCGATTCGATAATCGCAAATTTTACTAAAATCGCCGCTCTTAATAGCCGGCAATGCCCAGTCAACAACGGACGGCGGACTATAGTCAACGTCAATCGCGTGACGGCCGCTGAGAATTTCTAGCAGCAGTATCCCGAAGCTGAATACGTCGCTCTTGGTGCTGAGATCCTCCGGCGCAAGATAGCCAGGATCGAGATATCCTAACGTCCCCGCCGGGGGCGTGCATTTTATTCGTACATCCTCCACGTGTCCTCTTAGCGCAAGCCCGAAGTCTCCCAGCCTGGCATTCCAGTTGCAATCTAAGAGAATATTTGAAGACTTGATGTCTCTGTGGATGATTTGGGGGTTGGAGGAGTGTAAAGCGTGAACCGCTTTTGCCACCTGGAGAGCGAACCGGACTCGCTTGGTCCAACCTGGCGGCTTGGGGTTCGAGTGAAGGAGATCATGTAATGAACCGTTTGGCATGTACTCGACCACAATTAGTTTTCTAAATTTAGCGTCCTTAGCATAACCGATTAGGTTCACGAGTCCCGGGTTGTGGATTTTGGAGAGGATTTCGATTTCATTTTCTTCTAGGTTTGTCGTCGAAACTTTTGATGTTTTTTTGACGGCGACAATGAGTTTGCCGTCGTCGAGAGTGGCTTTGTAGACGCTGCCGTGGCTGCCTTTTCCGAGGAAGCTCCGAGGAGAGAAGCCATTGGTTGCGGACTCGAGGGTGGAGTAGTGAAATTCTCGAATCGCGTTTGGTTTGGTTGTTTTGTTTTTCTTTTTGTTGATTTCCCAGTTGTAGGGATCGCAAGTGGAGATTGCGGACTCCGCATTGCAAGAGAGATAGCCCATTAGCAGTGTGAGTGTTGTTGTGCAAGCGTAAGAGAGAGAGGAGTTGATGAGAGAGAAAATAGGAGAGAGATAGAAAGGTAATGGTGGTGGGGAAATGCCATTACTGCGGAGTGGGTAGTGTCTGGTTTTCGAGCTCAAAAGTCCTCTCTCGCACACTTTTACAGCTTAGAGAGAGAGAGGAACCAACCCTGTGACTTTTTTAACAGTCGAGAGAAATTCAAAATGAGTTGGGGAAAATATTTAAATTATAAATTCGACATGCAAAGAAAGACGTGCATCGGTGACTTTTTGTGATGGGAATCCCTCGGGGCAAGGTGGCTTCAATGAGTGGTGGGCTCCCCTCTCCTAGACCAGATACTCAAAATAACCAAAACTTTAAATTTATCATTTAAAGCTGCAAATTTTGACGATAATTTCCCTTTAAACTTTGAATCTCCACGAAATTATTATTCCGTCCATTTTTCTGTCAAAATTAAATCTTTATAATTTCTTCATCTATGCGTTGAATTTTGGTAAAATGAATCCTCTGATTCATCATTTACCCATGTGATCGCAACAAAATTAATATAAAAATAAATAATAACATAAATTAAAAATCAAATAAAAATGTACAAATAATTTCAAGCGATGTTACTGGTTAATGGCTTAAAGATAATAACTTAACAAATATGTTGTCGAGCCATCGAATTTAAAATGCAATCACTTGATTAATATTGTACAAATACAATAATTTCAAGTTTTTCGGTGCATAATTTAATTATTTGCTGGGCAGCCACTCTTTAGTATTGGTGATGTGAATGTGCAGAGAAAAAGGTAACAGAGAAAAATTAAATTAACATCTCTCTGTCTTCATGTGTAAACAAAACCTAACAATTCAAGGTGGTAACCAGGGTGTTATTCGCGTGACTATAAAAGCATAATAATGGAAAAGAATATGCATAATTCCTCAAATTTGCCCTTTGAATCAAAAAGATTTTTGTAATAGTAACTTTGATAAGAAGGATTCATTAATCTTAAGGGAGAAACAGTGGGGGTAGATTAGTCATAAATTGTTTAATCAAGACTATTGATTTTGATCAATTGATTTTGACTCAATCGATTTCTCTCATCCATTTTCTTTAATTTGTCTGAATTGAATCCCAAATTTAACTAATTTAATCAATTTTCTTATCAACTTTTCAACATTTTTTCTTTTAATTTTTGATTACGTTCTTAAATAATTATTTTTTTCTATTACAATAGAAATCAAATTCTATATTATAAGATCAAAATTGAGGACTATTTTTACTAAACTAACTCCTTCAAAATACGTTCATAAATAATTGTTCTCAAGCAAGAAGCAAAGCCTGTGCTACCTCCCGTGGCATAGCTTTTGAGGATACTTTTTCACGATTTGAACACTATGGCGGAAAAAACTGAGAAGTAGACTTTGTACTAAACTATTCATGTAGCTCTTGCGATCAAACATTTGCAGACCTTCGGTAGAAAAATTGCATATTTAAATTTTTTATGAGATATGATTCAAATACTAACTAGTATGGCATCCGGGTGCCCGATACTCGACAAAGCATTCATGGTCCCGAAGGGTTTAATCCTTTCAAACCATAAAACACATCGACTTGGGCAGTGAAACCGACGAGTGGATACATTCGATGAAACCAAACACTTATCCTCTATATTCAACCGATGATTAATGAATACTAAAGGAATCAGATTCTTCTACTCCCAATCGATAATACTCAACTGAATTTCGCTCTGATTAAGCTTCATATTTCAACACGAAATGTATCTCCCGGATAAAAAAGGAAATCTTGAACATATAATTGATAAGGGAAAAATTATTCCCGTCTAATTCAACTTTTTAAATGATAACAACATTTTTGACAATTAAGATTTGGAATCCTCGAATTGCTTCGTAAGTAAATTAGGATTGGAACGCCCCACGATCACATGACTCTATAAGGGACGCTATATAAAAGCTCTCGATGTATTAAGCCAGGTAAATTGTCTAACTCAACACAGGACACACAAATATTACAGGGAGATCTTTTCTCCCTTCTCCTCAGTTTGTTTATCCTTTCGAAAATTATTTTTTCTTATTTGAGTGTCGAAACCTCCCTCGCTCGAACACCTTCTGACGGTATTTTATAGGTTTCAAGCCGCACCCATTCGAATCACAAGGAGCCGAATCAATCTCCAACAGATTGGCGTCGTTTGTGGGAAATATGCTGCTCGTTAGCCTTTCTCACCAATTTCCTATCACCAAACAAAATATGGTTATAGTTAAGAGAAAACAGACAGTCATTAGATTCAACGACGATAATCTGATCGGGGTCGACTCTAGTCGTAATGATCCCATAGTTGTTACTATCAAAATAGAGTCTCACACGGTAAAAAGGGTTCTCGTCGACCAAGACGCAAATTGTGATATCTTTACTTGGGACGCTTTCTATCGAATGGGCCTCAGCTCCTCACACTTTTAGCCCCCAACCGGATCCCTCAAAGGATTATCTGATGAATGCATCTATCCAGAGGGGATCATTCTACTTGTTATGACTTTAGCGACTTCCCCAACAATAAACCACTAAAAGGCCCTTTTTTTTTGTGTAAATTTTTTTTATTTTAAAATTTTTTTTTAAATCCGATTTTTGGGGGGATAAATATTTTTTTTTTAAAAAATGGAGAAGAGAAATTTGTTTTTTTTTTTTTTGGGGGGGGTTTTTTTTTTTTTGGTTGTTTTTTCCTTTTTTTTTTTTTTTTTTTTTTGGGGGGGGGGGAAAAAATTTTTTTATAAAACCAAAAAAAAATGGTGGAAAAAGAAGGAAGGGGAAAAAAAAGAGAAGGGGAGAGGGGGGGGGGTTTTTTTTTTTTTGGTTTTTTTAATATAATTTTTTTTTTTTTTGGGTTTTTTTTTTTTTTTTTTTTATTTGTTTTTTTTTTATTTGGGATTAAATATTATGGTTTTGTTTTTCGTGCGTTGGGGGGGGGGCGGGGGTGGCCCCTATTTACCCACAAGTTAACTGTAAACATTGGCTACAAGTCGGTCAAGCAAAAGAAAAGTGTGTTCGCCCTTGAATGCTAACGTGCCATTCAAGAGGAGGTCCAAAAGTTACAAACCGCCAGATTCATCCGTGAAATCAAGTATCCTGAATGGCTAGCCAATGTGGTCCTTGTGAAGAAGGCCAATAGTAAATAGAGGATGTACGTGGATTTCACAGATCTCAACAAAGTATACCCAAAATACAACTACCCCTCCTGAATATCGACAAATTGGTGGACAACTCCGGCCACTAACTCTTAAGTTTCATAGACATCTACTCGGGGTACAATTAGATACGAATAGCGCCTAAGGACGAAGAAAAAACAAGTTTTATCACTGAGTTTGGTACATACTGTTACCAAGTCATGCCATTCAGTTTAAAGAATATGGGAGCGACCTTCCAACGGTTGGTCAACGAAGTCTTCAAAATTTAGCTCGGTCGTAACGTAGAAACGTACATGGATGACATGCTTGTAAAAAATACCGATACCAAAACTCACGTTACCGATCTTAAGGAAACCTTTCAGACACTCAAATGCTACAACATGCGACTAAACCCCGCTAACTGCACTTTCGGTATCTCGTCGGGCAAATTCTTGAGTTTTATGATTACCAATCGCAAAATTGAGACAAACCCCGAAAAGATACAAGCTATCTTGGACACATTGCTACCCCAAATATTAAAGGAGGTATAGTGCCTCACCGGTCGAATAGCGTCCCTAAACCGATTCATATCAAAAGTCGAGGAGAAGTATAAACCCATTTTTGACACTCTGAAGAGATCCCAACGATTTGCATGGACATCTGAGTGCCAAGCGGCCTTCGAACAACTCAAAAAGTATCTTATGACCCCTCCATTACTCTCTCAACCAATTTTTGGTGAGAAAATCTACCTTTATTTATCTATTTTTAATCAGACGCTTTGTTCTGTCATTGTAAGACAGGATTCAACCGCTTAGAAGCCAATCTATTACATCAGTTGAATACTTGAAGAAGCCGAGGTCAATTTCTGACCGATCAAGGAGATACCATACGCACTGGTTATTTTGGCCAAATGACTTCGGTCATACTTCCAAACCCATACCATCGTTGAAGATAATCTTTTAGAAGAGAGGCACATCTAGTCATTTAATCAAATGGAGTGTCAAATTGGTTGAATTTGACATATAATGCCAGTCTCGACTAGTGATCAAAGGCCAGGCCTTGGCCGACTTCGTTCTCAAATATACTCTTCCGATTATAGTTACTCCTAAGTCCACCAGCAGTGCTAACGAATGGTCATTACCAGACTAGACCATACATGTTGATGAGTCCTCAAATTCTTTAGGTAGTGGTGCAGAGCTCATACTGATGGGTCCTGACAACTTCAAAGCAGAATATGTCATCCGTTTTAACTTTAGGGCCATCAACAACCAGGTGAAATACGAAATCTTACTGACAGGACTCTGAATCATAACCGATTTTGGAGCCCGAAGTGCTTGGGTTTTTACTGATAGTCAATTAATAGTCAAGTAGATCGAATGAATCTATGAGACAAAAGACCCGACTCTGGCCAAATATCTAAATAAACTACGTGAGATGATGGCAAGACTAGAAAGGGTCGACATTCAACAAATCTCTCATTTAGAAAATGCGAGAGTCGATACACTTTCCAAGTTGGCCAACTCAGATTCGGTTGCTTTTAGCCGAACAGTCTACATCAAAAGTTTACCACACCCCAATATCGATGAACCCGAAAGAGTCCTGGTAGCGGACCAATCTCCTAGTTTGAAAGACCCGATCGAAGCATATTTGAGAGACAACTGACTGCTGACTCGCCACTGAAAGCAGTTAAGTTAAAGTGAAAGGCCACTCATTATGCGATCATTGACAGAAAGCTGTACTAAAAATCTTTCCCTCATTCCTACTTGAAATGTTTAACCCCAGAAGAGGGGAACTATGTTCTGTGGGAGATCCACGAAAGGATATGCGATAGCCACTTGGGGGCTCAGAATCTGATCCACAAAGTTTTGCAACAAGGGTACTATTGGCAGACCATGAAGAATGATTCAAACGACTATGTCAAAAAATGTAACAAGTGCCAACAATTCTCCTCAATTCCCTGAACACCTTCAACCGAGCTTAGTCCCCTCGTAGGACCATGGTCGTTCAGTCAATGGGGAATGGACATTCTTAGACCATTCCCATTAACTACCGGACAGAGAAAATTCCTTATAGTGGCCATTGACTACTTTATTAAGGGGGTAGAGGCTGAACCTCTAGCTCAGATTACCGCAGCCAGTCGTTCGTATGAACTCACATAATCACTCGGTTTGACATACCTCACATCTTTATCACCGACAATAGAAAGCAATTCGACAATGCTAACTTTCGAGAGTTCTGCACGAGGCTAGAGATTGACCATCGGTTCTCATCGATTGTCCACCCACAAACCAACGGACTCGTGAAAATAACTAATAGAATGATCATCCAAGAACTAAAAACCATGATAGATGAAACCAAAGGATGATAGGCAGATGTGGTCATACCGTACCATGCCCTGAAGGGCAACCGGAGAGACTCTGTTCAGCCTAACATATAGAAGTGAGGCCGTCATACTAGTGGAGATTGAGATCCACTCGCTCTGGGTGACCCAATATGATTCTATAAAGAACAAATCAACCTTACGTTAATATCTAGACCTGCTCCCTGAACTGCAGGAATCCGCATCCACCTGAATGGCCGCGTATCAGCAACAAATAGCACGATACTACAATCGACGAATTAGAAGCTGAACATTTAAACCAAGTGATCTGGTACTGAGGAAAGTGGAAGCTACTAGTCAACTCCAACCCGGGAGACAAACTAGCCCCTAATTGGGAAGTTCCTTATCAAATACATTCTATAGTTCGCCCGAGGGTTTATCTCCTCAATAATCTAGACGGATCAACCATACCCAGGACTTCGAACGCAGAGAACTTGCGAATCTACTATCAGTGAGCCACGTCGTTTCTCTTTCAATAAAGGTATTCCTTATCGAGTAAGCCCTTCATGATTTTCCTTTTGATAGTTCTATCATTTGATTTCTAACACTTCCGTTCCAGTCAGCTATTACCTACCGAAGGGATCTATCTTCCCGAATAGACTTTGGCCACCCTGTCCTACCAAATGGATCTATCTCCCCGAACGGGTCTCAGTCGCCCTGTCCTACCAAAGGGATCTATCTACCCGAACGGACTTCAATGTCCTAATCTTACCGAAGGGATCTATCTCCTCAAACGGGTCTCAATCGCTCTATCCTACCGAAGGAATCTATCTGTCCGAACAGGTCTTAATCGCCCTGTCCTACCGAAGGGATTTATCTCTCCGAACAGGGCTTAGTCACCTTATCCTACCAAAGGGATCTGTCTTCCCAAACGAGTCTCAGTCGCTCTATTCTATCGAATGGATCTATCTCACCAAATAGCCCTTAGTCTCCATATCCCACCGAAGGGGCCTATCTCCTCGAACAGGTTTAGTGACCCTGTCCCACCGAAAGGGGCTATCTCCCTGAACGGGCCTCAATCGCCCCATCCTGATAAGATGATCTAATATCTTGAGTGAACGTCGGTCAAAAGAGCCCACGCCATTAATTAAGTTCGTATCAGTAGATAGATGTAATATACTCTTAGCAGCCTAGAAAGCGTGAATACAACATCTAGTATCATTCGTATAAGCGGGTCAATCACATAAGCACTTCGACATACGAAAACAAATCCACCAAACACTATAAATGACAAGTAAATGGGATAAGTCTTTTTTATTACGACAAATACATGTTCGATTACATGAGCAATTACACTTTACAAGTCTCTAGGTCAGACTGATAACTTCAATGTATGGCTACATCGTCTGTATTGATTTAACAACGCTGAAGAATACAAAAACAGTAAAAAGATGAATAATGAAAAGCAAATAGTAACCCCAAGCACCGAAGACTACAGAAGCCACAAGTAAAACTTACATGCAACAATCTGCAACCCTATTAATACAATAGGACTACCGAAAGGGGAGATAAACCGATTGGGAAGGGAATTAGAGGATGTATCAGAATATCATCATATTTTCTTCAATCACCTAACTCCCTACATGCAATCGGCACACCCTGCCACCCAACTCGGAAGGAGACTCATTTCTTAAATCCGAGTTAGGGGCCCCAACGGGAACCTCGATGAAGCCCATCACGATATTCAGATAGCGAATGATATGACGATCACTCATACCAACAGTCTCCACTCTTGACGAGACCTCATCCCAACAAAAGTAACCCATGCTACAAAGCCCTGCAAAGCTAAAGCATCCTTCTGAAAACCCTCATGGAAGTCAACTCTCATAAGAAGAAAATCCTCAAGCATGGAAAAAACTTGGTGAAACAACACAAAGTCCCACAACCCCTATTTATAGGCACAAAGAGACCTCTCCAAAATCTCAGAGTAGTTGAAACGCCTCTCCGAAAAGCATGAAAATTAAGAAAGGAGTACACATCGCATCGCTTTCCTGCGCCACATTAATTTTGAATTGAACTAAGTAGAAGGTGGAACGTATTAATATCAAGGAAGGACGAAACGGTTGAGTCAAAAGGGGGATTCATATTCCATTCACTTTAATTTCACATCAATTACGGACGATTCAGATGACCTCAAGAGATACGTGTCGTTAACTTTTATGCCTTTCCAACTTCTCGAGTAGCGAACTTCACTCATGGTGTCTTTCTTACAAATCGACATCATGAGTCAGGGGCAAATGATGAGACATGATCCAAACACTAACCAATGTGACATCCGGGTGCTTACCTAACAAAGCATTCACGGTCCCGAAGGGCCTAGTCCCTTCGAACCATAAAACACATCGACTTGGGTAGTACAACCGACGAGCGAATATATTCGGTAAGACCGAATGCTTACCCTCTCTATCCGATCGATGACTATTGAATACTAAAAGAATCGAATACTTCTGCTCTTAATCGATAATACTCAACTGAATCTCGCTCTGATTGAACTTCCTATTTAGCACGAAACGTATCTCCCGGATAAGGAAGGAAACCTTAAGGATCTAATCGATAAGGGAAAGAATCTTTCTGTATAATTCAACTTGCTAAATGATAACATCTTTGACAATTGAGATTTGGAATCCTCGGTTCGCTTCGTAAGAAAATTAGGGTTGCAACGCCCTACGAATACACGACTCTAAGAGAGACACTTTATAAAAACTCTCAATGCGTCAAGTCAAGTAAGTTCTCTAACTCAACACAGGACACAAAGATCACATGTAGATATTTCCTTCATGCTTCTCAATCTGTTTATCTTTTTGAAAATTGTTCTTTCTGACTTAAGCGTTAGAGTCTCTCTCGTTGGAGTACCCTCCAATGGTATTTTATAGATTTCAAGCCTCCTCATTGAGCATCCATTCGAGTTATAAGGAACCAGATCTGTGGAGTCGAAATCCACCTCCAACAGTTTCTTTACCAATCCCTTCCTTCTCGATCAACATCATCAATCCTTTTCCAATTTTTTATGGATCGAAATTTAAAATTTTTTGAGTCATTAAAAAAGTTAGTATATTTTAACCTTAAAATTTACTAATTGCCTCTTCTAGTTTTTACCAAGCAATAAGACAAGATAAATATATATTTTCTACCAAAAAACATGATTGTAAATACATGCAAATGAGAACGTAAATAACACCACGAGAAGACAATTTCAATGTTGTTGATGGGAAGTCATTCAATGTTTGTTTTTTCTTTTTAATAGATATTTCAAATGCTATAAAAATCTTGTTTTGAATCAATTAACAAAATTTTACGGACAAATTAATGAAGTGACACACTTTAAGGTTCCAACAATTTAACTTCTTAAACAAAATCACCATGTTTTTTTATTAGACAGATGGTATTTGGATTATGTAAAATTATGGGACCCGTGATTGCTAATTTCTTGACCATTCATGCTCTGGGGAAGTCTTGCTTTATATACATCATGTTAGATTTATTTTACATGTAATCACATGTAGAAACGTGAAAATTAGATCATCGAAATTTTTTAGATCGTATCTCGATATGTAAATTTTCAAAAATTTATGATTGCAAATTCTCGAACAAAACACACGATCGAGATGGTAATCACGAAATCAAACCACCATCACCGTGTCACGACGCCTTAATCCACAATCCGATAAAGTTAATGATAGAGAAAATTTCATATTCAAAATTTTCTCAAAACCCTCAATTAATTTCTCACTTGTCAATTCTCAATTGCCTTGGTTCTCTCTCACAATCTATAGAGAATAAGAGTTTCACTAAAACTCTAATTTTTTCTCAGAAAGATATCTCAGGTACAAAGAGAGGGAGAGAGGTTTTCGGGGAGATGGGGATAATGGATAACCACTCATTATCCCATGAGTCACATATTAAATTTAAAGTTTAACCTTTGGTAAAATATCTCTACGTAGACATATAAACCAACAACTCTCACTTGCATACAAGAATATTTTATGTCAGTCACAAAATCACAACTCATACAATCTTTTACATCACCCTACTGGATTTTCATACAGGATTGGGTGTTGTACGACCAGTGAGTACACCTACAAGTAAAGATTTCTCGATACAGTTGTTAGGATGATCGATAAGTTACCGTTAGTATGAAAAGAACTCGTTGTACCCCAAATTCAACGCATTACATCCATCGAGCCACTTTCCTCAATGAAAGTGATCCCCAATCATTGTTCGACTGTGTATTCACTATTATGTTTGAATCCCAATATGGATAAATATAACAGGTCGAGCGGTGAATACAGTATAATAATATAAAGTCGATTAGCCTTCATTTTTCCTGCTGGAATCTATCAATCTCAATATAGTTGATTTCTTAGATCTGCCCTGCAGATCTCATTATCTTTTAGACCATTGATAAGTAAATTAAAGTACCATACACTAAACCAAAACTTCAAAAAATAGTCAAAAGTAATAAGTATACCGGTGGACCCATTCAATGAGTTTCGGGTCTCACACAATGGACACGGGAGATCAAGATCATATCATTATCTCAAATAATGGCTCTCACTATCCCATGGTAAATTTATCACACACAGTATAAAACACGTGCCACAGTGTTATTTCTCCATCTCCCAAAATGACATATATTAGATTTCTTTAATACTATACAAGTACGGAACTCAATCTATACATAAGACTTTACCCAAATATCTCAAAGAGAGTACACAGAGACAATATCACTAGACGCAGATGATATCTAAGATCTCAAATCTGGCTACTTACAGGTAATATGAATATAGGTATCTCAATGTCAGTCATATCGCATATGACCTCATCCTGAACATATATCAGAGCGACTTATATTCTAACAAAATCATTCTCAAAGTCTCTTACGTCTAGAAGACATCTTATCCCTACTTATTCAGAGCTAGAGGTGGTTACTCGTGTCAGAAAGTCGACCTCGCTTATCTGACATATCTTTTATCATATCACATCATAGAATACATACTAACAAATAAGTGTAATAAATAAATGATTGAATAATGCACGTATGTCATATATAATAATAAATATCAAAACATTAATCCAGTACATAATGAGAAATGTCAAAATATATGTAAACCTAATGATTCCCTATGTCATACAAAGAAATCTCTCGTAATGAGTTTGGTGAATGGATTAACCACCATATTGTGTGTAAAAATGTACTTGATTGTTACTTTACCCTTCTCGATGATGTCTCTCACAAAGTGGTATCTGGTATCAATGTGTTTAATTCTACTATGATACTTAAGATCTCGGGTGTAGACAATAATTGCCTGATTATCACAGTAAATTATCATTGGTCTCCCACTATCTACCACAACCCCTAAGTCAACCAAGAATCTTCAAAACCAAACACTCTCCTGAACTACTACTGAGTATGCCATAAACTTAGCTTCCATCATAGATAGAGATGTACAGATTTGCTTTTTGCTGCTCTAAGATATGGCATCATTATTGAACAAGATAGCAAAATCAGAATACCTAACGAGACACAAATCATCTCCTCTGTAACATAAGGAGAGTTCCGCAGTTTCCTTAAGATATCTGAAAATCCTTTTCACTACTTTCCAATGATCTCTTCTAGGATTTGATAGATACTTACTCACTAGACTGACTGCAAAATAAATATCTGGTCGTGTACATAACATTGCGTACATCAAATTGTCCACTATACTGACATAAAAGATTTTATTCATTTCATTTATTTTTTCCTGAGTTTTAGGACACATGTCAAGATTCAGGTCTTCATCTTTAGCGATGGGAGTATCTACAGGGTTGCAATCGCTCATCTCAAAATGCTCAAGAACCTCCTTGGTGTAGGACTCTTGTAAAAGAGCCAATACCCGTATCAAGCTATCCCTTTGGATCTTAATTTTGAGAATAAATTGAATTTTACCCATATCTTTCATATCAAAACTTAACAATAACCACGTTTTAATAGTTATCAGATACTATTTTTTATTCATAGTTAACAAAATGTTATCTATATATAAGGAAATCATCATAAGGGAGTCAGAAGAATGTATCAGATAGATGTAATGATCCTCCTCGATCATCACAAATTTATAAGATATCATCTCCTCGTAAAATCTCAAGTATCACTACCTAGATAATTACTTAAGGCCATATATCGACTTCTGAAATTGATAGACCTTATTCTCCTGACCTACAGGAACAAAATCAGATGGCTATTTCATATAAGTCTCCCCATCCAAACTTCCATTAAGAAAGACAGTCTTAATATCCATCTGGTGTAATTCCAGATCCATATTCGTGACAATCACTAAAAGTAAATAGATCGAGATAAATTTGACTACCAAGAGAAAGTCTCCTTGTAGTCTACGCCCTTAGTTTGAGTATAACCCTTGGCCATTTGACAAGCCTTATACTTCTCCACTGATCCAACAACCTTTCTATTGATTTTAAGAATTAATTTGTTTCCAATGACCTTTCGACCCTCAAACAAATCAACTAGACTCCAGACCCTATTGATTTTTATCGACTCCAACCCTTCATCCATGGCTTTCAACCAATGGTCATCGTAGAACCCTCGAGAGTCTCACGGACCATTTTAGGCTCCTCATTATCCTCAGGAGTAACAATAAGGGTCTCACCCTCAATCGGGAAACGACGTTTAGGTATGTGTCATCGACTACTCCTACAAGAAGAGGGAACCCCATTACCTCTAGATGGATCATTTTAATTAGGACTAAGATCCATAACAGGTTCTTGGGTCCCACCAGTGGGCTCAACTAAACCACTAGACTCATCCATCTTATAAAAAGTAAAGTCTTGATTAATTTCACTTCTCTTAAGGAAATCATTTCCAAGGGACGTGGCATCATGAGACTCAATTACAATGACAGTACCATCCGTATGCTCACATAAAAACACATATCTCTTGGAGTGTTTTGAGTATCTTATAAAGATACACTTCTTTCCTTACGGACCTAACTTGCTGTGTGGATCTAAGAAATCATGAACATACGCGACACATCCCCGTGACCTCAAATAGCTAAGGTCAGGTTGCTCTCTGTCCAAAACTTATATGGAGTACTGACTACGGATTTTGATAGAACACGGTTGAGGACATAAGCTACGGTCAATAAAGTGTCTTCCCAATGGAAGATGGGTAAATTGGCCTAAACCATCATAAACCTCACCATCTCCAACAACGTTGTATTCCTCCTCTCGGTTATTCCATTTTGCTGAGAAATAATAGGAATAGTTAGCTGTCTTGTGATACGCTTCTCGAAAGAAAACTATTTAAATTGTTCTGACAAATAATCACACCCCGATCGATTCTGAGAGTTTTCACTCTCAAATCTAACTAATTTTCAACATTGTTAACAAAGCTCCTAAAGCATTCCAATGTCTCAAATTTGTGGATATCAGATAGATATAGCAGAAATGTGTGTGATCATCTATGAATGTAATAAAGTATATAGCTCCATTTTCGGCTCTCACGTTCATAGAGTCATAGATATCGGAGTGGGTCAACTACAATGGGGTCCCAACTCTCATTGTGTTGCCAAATGATTTTCTTGTAACTTTGTCAACTAAAAGAATATGGGCAACTCGACCCTGATTAGCAGACCCAACAGACCACTCGTTGCAAACCGGTTCATTCTCTCTTACTTTATATGTTCAAGTCTACAATACCATACATTCACATCATCATCAAAACAATCAGATATAAAGGCTAGAAAAATAACAATAATTACCATCAAATAAAACAACATCCAATGCATACAGTCTATCATGAATAAAACCAGAACAAACAGAAAAATTATCGTAACTAATAGAAACAAAAGAGTTTTCAAAAGACAAAACATATTCTAGGCGGCCTAAGCAAGTACATAATCAGGTTCTATCGAATCTCCAGAGCATAAAGTATATCATGTAGACAACGAATTTGGTCACTTTGCAGCTCCAACTTGCAAGTGTCAATCTCTTTGATAATGACAATTGCTCAATTCCCCACGTAAATCCTCCTAGCCTGAGTACTCAGTCGACAAAACTCCACGTACGTGTTCGTATCTCGAGCTACATGGCTAGTGGTTCCTGAATCTACAATCCACAAAAGAAAGAAATTAGTGAGTATTATAGTAGAGGAGACAAAGTTCAAACTATATAAAGAAAAAAGAAATACCTTCCGCTCATTACATCCACAAATGAATTGACCAAATCTGTCACATACATAGCTCTTTACCTTAACCTTATCCATCTCCTTCTTCTTGTGCTTTTGTACTCTGCTATCAGATTTCTTAGATGGCTTCTTCTTGCCTAGATCTTGAGTTTTGTTCTCATACTTTTTCCATTTGTTTTTGGTGCCATGGGAGTGCTTGCTCGACTCCACTGTATAAGTATGACTTGAATGCGGTATACTCGCCTCCAAACGCTCTTTCTCGAGCTCACAGTGCCTACTCACATTAGCAAAAGTATAAATACTCTCGTCGTACGTGAGATAGGTCTTCATAGTCTTCCATCAATCAGGTAATGATTAGATCACACCCAATACCTGAAGTTCATCCAAAATGGGCTCGCCTGCGTTCTTTAGCCCAACGATCATACTCAACATTTGCAGTAAATGTTGCTTCATCATGGTCAATCTTTTTCTTATAAGTAATAAACTTATAATTCAGCATACTCACTTTAGGATCCAAAAGAACACCATAATACTCTTTTAGGGCAAACCAAATCGATATAGCCGCAGGATACTGCTCATAGATGAGAATTATGTTATTATGCATGCTACTAATTAGGATTGTCCTAATATGGCTATCATTCTTCTTCCACGCATGATAGGCTCTTGATCCTGTCTAACCTGAGATGTGATGCTCTCCCCGGAGTCCACCATCTCATGCCTCAGTATCTAAAAAAGATCCTACTTCTTGATGACAAACTGAATCTTCTGATACCAAATATCATAGTTGTTACCATTTTGTAAATCCCCCTTCCCTTACAAAGATCCAAAACGATAGTTTTTAAAGAAGCTATAGTCTCTAGAACAAAAAAAGAGAGATGTTAGTGACTTATTGATACTTATTTTCATATTTTACGCATCATTCAAATCAATAAATGAGAAATAGCTCGAATGTGAACCCCAAAACGAACGAATGGATCAATAGACCCATCCACCACAATCCAAATTTACATCTCACCACCTGTACTTGGATTCGGTACATAAAGACCCACAAAAAGTTACAATTAATAACATGGGATCCTCAAAATATGAGAAAAATTCAATCCGAAACGACTTGACACGCCGCCGGCAGTCCCATGCATTGCCAAATGCCAACGGCATGCTGCTACATGCCTGCATGCACCAGCAGTAGGCTGCTGCACGTGCCAAATATGCAACACGTCTAGCACATGCACTCCAGGTCGCGTCTTGAGTCGAGATATGGGTCGGATGTGGATTTGAGTCTGAACCAACTCGGATCCCCAAACCGGGCTTTCACGCACCTCAGCGCACGTGAAGCTCAAGCACCCGCCCCCTGCATTATCATGTGCCTTTGTGCCATGGACCCAAGTCAGGTCTTCTTCACCCAACATGTCCCAACTAGGTCCCACAACTCGACTACCAGAAAATGCCTTTTTTCGGCCAATTTTAACTCCATTTTCGACTGGATACCGAAATAGGACCTCCTCCAAACATCCTAAACTCAATTTTTGAAGGATTCAAGCCCTCGAATTGGCGAATCAAACATCATTAATCGTGGCCCTCCGCAGCCATGCCGAGAAACCCAGTTTTCGGTTATGGCAACACACACAAATGATATATCAAAATTATAGATCATAACATAATGAACATTTTAAGAGTATTTTTACATATCAATTCATCTTCTAATTTGACTGATCTAAGCTTTTGAGGTTCAGGGTCACTGTTCAAGGCCATAAATTTGACCGACAGTTTCATTGCCTAAACATGCTCTAGAAATTAAATAAAAATCATATTCATGTTCCACGGGTCATGGGTAATCTCATGATATTTTCGGATTCACGAAACTCATTCGTGATCCGAACCCTAAATTTATACCCTATATATTTTATACCCGAAAAAATTCTGAAAAAATTTTCAATAAATTTAAACTTGCTGTAATAATAATATTAGATTTATTCTACGTATATGCGCATGCGGAAGTGTGAAAATTAAATCATCGAAATTTTTTGGATTGTACATCGATATGTAGGTTTCAAAAATCCGTGACTGCATATTCTCAAACAAAACGCACAATTGGGATGGTAATCATGAAATTGAATCATTACCACTGTGTCATGACACCTCAATCCACAATCAGTGAAGTCAATGATTGAGAAAATTTCCTATACGAAATTTTTTTAAAACTCTTGATTAATTTCTCACATAGCAATTCTCAATTATCTTGGTTCTCTCTCACAATCTGTAAAAGAATAAAAGTTTCACTTAAAATCTAATTTTTTCTCAAAGAGAGTGAGAAATGTTTTTGGGAAGATGGAGATAATGGGTAACCCATTATCCCATAATTCACATTTTAAATTTAAATTTTAACATTTGATAAAATGCCTTATGTGGGCATATTAACCAACACACCAAGAGGTGAAGAACAATCGGTGTGGACTCGGGTACAAAGCCAAATCTCGAATATGTTGTGTTTGTCTGCTTTTGACGAGAATTATGTTATTATGCATGCTATTAATCAGGATTGTCCTAACGTGGCTATCCTACTTCTTCCACGCATGATAGGCTCCTGATCCTGTCTGACCTGAGATATGATACTCTCCCCGGAGTCCACCATCTCGTGCCTCAGTATCTCAGAAAGATCCTACTTCTTAAGGGCAAACTGAATCTTCTGATACCAAATATCATAGTTGTTACCATTTAGTAAATCCCCCTTACAAAGATCCAAAACGACAGTTTTTAAAGCAATTATAGTCTCTAGTACAAAAAAAGAGAGATGTTAGTGACTTATTGATACTTATTTTTATATTTTGCGCATCATTCGAATCAATAAATGCGAAATAGCTCGAATGTGAACCCCAAAACGAACGAATAGATCAATGGACCCATCCACCACAATCCAAATTTACATCTCACCACCTGTACTTGGATTTGGTACATAAAGACCCACAAAAAGTTACAATTAATAACATGGGATCCTTAGAATATGAGAAAAATTCAATCCGGAATGACTTGACATGCCGTCGACAGTCCCACGCATTGCCAAGCACCAACAGCATGCTACTACATGCCTGCATGCACCAGCAGCAGGCCGCTGCATGTGCCAAATATGCAACACGGCTGGCACATGCACTCCAGGTCGTGTCTTGAGTCGAGACATGGGTCGGATGTGGATTCGAGTCTGAACCAACTCGGATCCCCAAACCGGGCTTTCACGCACCTCAGCGCACGTGAAGCTCAAGCACCCGCCCCCTGCATTGTCATGTGCCTTTGTGCCATGGACCCAAGTCAGGTCTTCTTCACCCGACGTGTCCTAACTAGGTCCCACAACTCAACTACCAGAAAATGCCTTTTTTTGGCTAATTTTAACTCCATTTTCGACTAGATACCGAAATAGGACCTCCTCCAAACATCCTAAACTCAATTTTTGAAGGATTCAAGCCCTCGAATTGGCGAATCAAACATCATTGATCGTGGCCCTCCACGGCCATGCCGAGAAACCCAGTTTTCGGTTATGGCAACACACACAAATGATATATCAAAATTATAGATCATAACGTAATGAATATTTTTAGAGCATTTTTACATATCAATTCATTTTCTAATTCGACAAATCTAAGCTTTTGAGGTTCAAGGTCACTCTTCAAGGCCATAAATTTGACCGACAGTTTCATTGCCTAAACATGCTCCAGAAATTAAATAAAAATCATATTCATGTTCCTCGAGTCATGGGTAATCTCATGATATTTTTGGATTCACAAAATTCATTCGTGATTCGAACGCTAAATTTATACCCTACACATTTTATATCCGAAAAAATTATGAAAAAATTTTCAATAAATTTAAACTTGCTGTAATAATAATATTAGATTTATTCTACATATATGCACATGCGGAAGCGTGAAAATTAAATCATCAAAATTTTTTGGATTGTACCTCGATATGTAGGTTTCAAAACTCCGTGACTGTGTATTCTCAAACAAAATGCACGATTAGGATGGTAATCATGAAATTGAATCATCACCACTATGTCATGACACTTCAATCCTCAATCAATGAAGTAAATGATGGAGAAAATTTCCTACACGAAATTTTTTTAAAACTCTTGATTAATTTCTCACTTAGCAATTCTCAATTATCTTCTCTCTCACAATCTGTAAACTAATAAAAGTTTCACTTAAACTCTATTTTTTTCTCAAAAAGATGTCTCATGTACAAAGAGAGTGAGAAATGTTTTTGGGAAGATGGAGATAATGGATCACCCATTATCCCATAATTCACATTTTAAATTTAAATTTTAACATTTGATAAAATGCCTTATGTGGGCATATTAACCAACACACCAAAGGGTGAAGAACAATCGGTGTGGACTCGGGTACAAAGCCAAATCTCGAATATGTTGTGTTTGTCTGCTTTTGACTCTTCCACAAAACATAAGCCTTCGACATCTTGTTCTTGCTTACCTACTCTATTGAACTTTCTAGCAAGCCTGCTCTAACTTATTAGGTCTTTTATTCATTTTTTGGGGGGTGGGGGGTGGAAGGAAATTGAAAGGGCACACATTATGTGATTAAGATTTCTATCTTACATTATTCAGATTATGTGCTATGTATTATCTGTATTATGAATTTATCTCAAATTCAACAAATGATCTCAATGGATTCCATCATTTTGCAAATGCATACTCAATGCCAACGAGATTTAACTTAAGTGGCACTTCTCTCTTTCTTTTTGTAATAAATTCGGATTTGAGACTTAATATTCAATAAAAAAGAATTGAATACTCTGTGTCAAAATTTTAAATAGAAAAAAAGGAAAGAGAAGTTTTAAAGAATGGACCGGCACTAATTGTGCTGGGCGCCATTTGCTTTTGTTGCGCAAGCAAATTCTTCAAATCAACTCAAAACTAATTGAAAGTCAACACAATTTGTAGTTTTTTTTTTTGAAAATCAGCCATTTGATTTTGAGTTGAAAATCAGCTATATCAAAGGTCAAAAAATTCAAACGCATGCTTCGCTGAAAAGTTGTTCTAAGATGAAAATTTGCATGCCATGGAACTTATTTATTTATTTATTTATTTTGAGAGAGAGAGAGAGAGATGCCGTAAGAACGTTGCAATTGGTGTTTTTTGAGGCATTGAAATATCAACTCGACGTGTTGACCTTAACCAAAGTCGAAGATAACATTTGGAAAATCGATGAAAATCTTGACGAGATTTACAAGACATAATGGGACCCTTTAGTTTGGAGCGTTCAAGGAATGAGACAAAATAGAGAAGACAAGACATAAGAGAATATACGGAGACAAAAATTTTAAAAATGCATGAGTCTAAGTTTTTTAATATATATATATATATATAGAATTTTCTACCATCGCTCATTTTTATCTTTTATTTTGTCTCCATCTCTGCAAATTAAATATGATATTTTGTTCTTACTAATATATATATACATATATATATATATATATATATATGATATTCTGTTTCCCTGTCTATCTCATGCTGTATATTATTATAAATACAATCATAATTTTCAATTATTGTAATATTCCTATAATTTTTCAGGTTTAGATAAATAAAAAATTGTTAAGATATTCGTTGGAATTTAGAAATAATTGTGGTTTACCTAATAAAAAAATAATTGAGATTTTTCTACTTGACGTCGCACGATGCCATATCTGCAATAAAACACAATAGATTTGATTGATCTCTTTTTTTTTCCCAAAAAAATAAAAAGAAAAATATTTTGTGTATTTTTTATATTGTATTTCCAATTTTACCTATTTAAATATTTCTTAAAAAAGTTAAATGATATATTTTAAATGTATTTATATCAAGTAACGCAATGAGTCCTGAACTCTATATATTTTTGTGTTCTCTTTATTAGTAGTAGAGATAAATATATTATATTAATTAAAAGGTAAAATAGTGAGATCAACAATGCCATCTCAAACGGGGCATTAATTTTTGCACTAAGAAAAATATTTTATCGATAAATCTTTTTTCCTTTTTTTTTATTGAGAGGATACTTTAGCTGTTAATCAACATCACCTCAACTAATAATTATCTTACAAGCTTGAGACATTTACTTATTTTATTATAAAAGAAAAAATATTTTCGTTTTTTTAATCTCTTTTTCAATTTTGATTGGCTTCATTGTTTTCTCATGAAAAATGCTTTAAAGTTTTGGTGTTCATATTAAGTATTTTAAAAGAAAATTTTAGATTATGACAGCCATATATATATATTACCCTTTTTAATTTGAACTGGGGGAATATATTTATAAATATAATATATATACACATCATTATCAATTACTGAAAATTTATATATTGATTAGGTTTGTGTCATGGCTGGTGAGAAAGTGACAACAAAATTTTCAGTATGAGCATATGTTCCGTCGCCGGCTCATTCACATTCTTCCTTTCAGACTTTTATAACGTTGAGTTGAGAAAATCAAAAGCAACTTTTTCCCTTTCCTACCCAATGTTTTTGGAGTGATATAAAAGGCAGAAGAGGATGGGTACAAAATAAAAAATATATATATTTAATTTGTACAAAAGGAGAGAAAATTTTTTTTAAAAAAATTATCTTGATTTTAAGATTAAAAATAAACCAAATTATTTTTTTATTGTACAAAAACGAAATTTGATAATTTTTTTCTAGCTTTATTATTATTTTAAAAAATTTTATCTGGCCAATTCTGTCGTGTATAGTGGTTAACCAAGTATTTGGGGTTGTTTCACATAGGATGGAATTTTTGTCACGTTTCTCGTCTATTATGGTGACATGGTTGGCCGAATTCTCATCTAACAATATATTTGGAAGACACATCAATCAATTTTTGCTCTCCTTTTTATCTATTATAAAGTTTTTGCATTTAAAACAAAAACAAAAGGTATGACCTGAAAACGATCTCGGACGGTGAGTTCACACTTCACGCTTTTGAACTCTAGGACCTTTGAGTATAGAGTTTTTCTGTTGATGAATTATAATTCAACTGATACGACCCTCTTTCTTTAAAAAAGTTTCGAGTTTGAATTTCTTATGTATCAAAAAAGATTATAGAGTTTTCCTTGACCGACTAGAATATTTAGAAATTAAAACTCAAAAACCTTACCCCCTCAGTATTTATTAATGTTGGAGGTGGGCATTAGAATCAATATCATAAATGACTTCCTTAGATATTTTCTTGCAAGATTTCTTTATTTGATGTTGTTGGAAATTGGGTATGAGTCTGTCCATGAGGATGGATACAATCCAAAATTCTTTTAATTTTGAATTTGAAAATTAAAAGAGAAAAGAAAAGGATGGTTATTAGCAACCACCCCTCAACTCCCCTTCTCCCCCCAACTCTCTCTGGGAATGAAAACTTCCATATGGCCTCTTTGTTTTTGAACGTGAATGAAAAACAAGCAAAGAGTGAGAAGCCAATTTTGTGTGGATACGAGTAAGAAAGAAAAGGGAGAAAGAGAGGAAAATTGTGACGAGGTTAGAAAAGATTGATCATTCGATTGTGAACAATAGAAGATAATTCGATTCTGTAAAATCTTTTAGATCTAAAATGTCCAATGAAATTTTTGCATGTAAAAAATATATTTGTTGGTTTAGAAGCAAAAACAAATGTACTTTGTGACCACATGTTTGCTATTTCTTGATAAAGACAACAAAATACGAGAAAGAAAAAAGAACTATTTTCATTGACCTGATAAGACCAAGACAAGTTGTGAACTTAAATACCTAGCAATAATGATAGAGAACAATACTCACACGCGACATAAACACTATATTTAGATTATTAAGATGGACACAATGCTTCAACCCCACAACGATATGTTCATAAAAAGATCTCTAAATTTGAATCTACCATGATGAATAGCATTGACCAAACAAACATGTTACGACACTCGTGAGCCTTTAACATGAAGGGGCTCGTGCCTTTCGGAACAAGTAGCGGTTGATTCATGAAATGCGTGTCCATTGATTGGGGTACCGAACCTGACTTCTCCAAAGGTACCATAAAGCAAATACTATACATTCAGGAGGTGTGTTGATTTACAGCATAAACCTAAGCCATAGAAGAAGGCATGATACCAATAAGTTATGAGTGTAACTGTCGGACGCTATATCCTCTTAATCAAAGTATCAATTTGAAACTTATAAATAGAAAGACACACATTGGGAGAGTTAACCCCTTAATGACATGATTCAATTTTTGACCAGATTAGTCAGATTAAATTCGATACCGATTGATGGCAAGTATTCACTTAAAAGAAGGCATAATTAGTTTAATATTTTTAGTGATACCGGACTATAGTGCCACTTTCACTAATATCTAGAGAAAGACATCTTTCATGTACAATTATGTTTTATAAATATAAAGTTGTATTTTCCGATGACTTCAAAATCCAATAGAGCGTTTTATACTGGCTCATCTAAGACGGTTGTAATGCTAAAACAATTATTATTGGCAAAATTACAAGCTATATAGCCTAAAGTAGAAGCAAAGGGATACTCTGGATTGATCTGTAAGTTCTGCAGAGCTGAGGAGGAGGATGTGAATATCATTGGCCACTCTGACTAGTTAATTCAAGCCCACCAAGTCACTATAGCACCATGACCGGCTGTTTACAGGGGTGTACGTAAAACCTATAACGTAATAGACAAATAAAGTATGAGAAGATTTAATAAATGCAGCTGCCGAGCATGGTCTCCCATGGGTTATAGAAAGAGATTCAAATCAAACCATTGTCTGATCATAATAGAAGTGGGGGCTCAGAGCTAAGATTCTCCCACTCTAAATGTTGATCTGGTGCCTAATACTGGACTTCGGTACTCAAAACCAAAGTATATATGGAGTAACAATAGGAAGAGCTTGCTTGTGTTATGGGAAGGCTGGATAAGTTTCTTTTGTAAATTCTTTTGGAGAGCCTAGTATTCAGCAGCTAAAGTTTATGTATTTATCGAAGGCCCCACTCTGACCACTGTCCGTTTTTGCTCAAGGTAGACGGAGTGAAATCTAGAGTCAGGTTCGAAAGGCCTTAAACTTCAGCTTGCTCGGGATTTTCACACAGATTGTGGCAGGATTATGGAAAAGAACCGAGGGAGACGTAATATGGATTTCTTTGAGAGGTGCAGGAGTTCACAAAAATCTTGAATAAGCGGAATGTCTATGTTTGAGAATATCTTTTAAAAGAAACAGACACAAGAAGCTATTTGAAGATGGAAGAATAAAGTCGTGAGGCTGAAGGATGAAAGCAACAAATAGTGTTGGAAAATGGAACAGATCCGCCCATAAGGGTAGACTCAACCTAGGCTTTGTTTGAATTCAAAAGGGGGAGGGGTGGTTGTCTTGTAAAACCACCCACAACCTCCCTCATTTTGAAAACTCCCTCTCCTTCCCATTAAAAAAAATTCATGTGAGTGGACGACGGAGAAGGGGCAATCACGAGGAAAGAAAAAAAAAAAGTGCACTACAAGTGTGAATATAGAGAGAGAGTGAAAAAAAGAAAGTTTTTCACATTCTCATGGCCAAAGAGAGATGGCTTGAGGAAATTGGTCATTCTCATTCTATGGTGACATTTGGATTGTGGAATATCGAAAGTGATCAGAATTTATGACATTTTTCGATCTAAAATACTCAACCATCAAAAGAGATAAGTGATTCTAATTCAATTTAGATCCTGAAAAATTTTCGTATGAAAAATATTTTTGTAGATTTATATGAAAACCTTCATTGGTATCAAAGTATGCATGAGTTGTTTCCTGCCTAATTTGAGTATTTAAAAAAAATAAAAATGTCATGCATAATGTTAAAGGTTCATTAATGGTATCTTCCAATAGGTTTCACGAAATGCTCTCAATTTAATATAATAGCATGCTTAAAATCTGAGGATTAAATTTGTAAAATTTGGCATGCTTCCAATGAGTACAGTAGGAGATATTATAAACCCTATCCAACATTTAATGTACTCGTAATTTTGAAAATACTGTGTTTTGTGGTATAAAATTTATATGGTTAGATTTCTCTTGAAAAATATTTTTTAAGCATATAAAGATTACAAAAATGATTAAGAATTAAAAGAATTATGACATTTCGAAATTTCATTCGAATTGTAAAAAAAGAAGAAAATAAACAATAACCTTCGCGTCAAATCCACTCTCAGCAAGAGAGCATGAACTTCAAACCCTAGGCTAAAGATGTCTAATCTAAAAATCGAAACCACCATTAAACTCACAAATATAAAAAATGAGAGGTAACCAAATTTTGATAACCATGAGCCACTAAGAAGGTGGCGCATAGGATTCACGTGCCATCGTGGATGCGTGAGAAGTCATTTTCTATTTTTGTTTCGTAATAGCCAAGTCTGACAGTGCGTGCATGGTTATTTCTAGTTCCAATTTTCATCAAAATAAATTTTTTATTTATTTTGATTTTTCTGTTACTTGTAATTTATTTTTGAGAGTTGAAAAATTTTTTTATTGATTTTAAATCAATAAACTATTAAAAAAATTATAGAAAATTTATTTTTCAGTTCGAATTTTTTTTTTAAAAAAAATTATATGTGTCTAAAAAATTATTTTGGATTTCCCTGTAATTTTAATTTATTTTCCAGAGTTGAAAATTATTATTTATTAAATTATAATCAATAAATTGCTAAAAAATTACAAAAAAAATCATTTTTCTATCCAGAAAATATTGAAAAATTTATATATGTTAGTAAAATTATTTTTCTTAATTTTGGTTACCTAAGTCTAAATTGTTTATACATTTTTGATTTTATGTTCAATTTTTTTATGTATGAAAATTTTGTTTTTTCAATATGAAATTAATTAGAAATTGAACATATTATTTAAAATTGATATTTCAAAATTGCTAATATAATATTATGGTTGATTTTGTCCCTGATGTAATATTATTCTTATTTTCTAGGATAAGGGTGATGTTCGGACACTATGTTGAAACTCTCCGAGGGAGAGTTAGAGTATTAAGAAGTCTGGAGCGTTTGGTAAAATTGGGTCGAGTATTAACTTATAAGATAGACCCATTTCATAGTTTGTCAGATCATTTAGAAATCATAGAATAAAAACGTTTGGAACTTCTTGAATTGAGCCATTGGTTTGGAGATACCGATGCTGAGATTAATGTGATTAGAAACTCATTTATTGTAGGATCACATTAATTAAGACATGAAGGGCTAAGAACATGGAAATCAAGATGGAGATATAATTATCCCTCAGGATGAATAGTTTTAGCCCATGTGTCATAAAGGGGTTCACTTCTACTGATAGACTTTCAGCAAGAAAATTAATATGCTATCTCACACGTATATGTTTTGATGATAGATATTTTCATCTTCATTATTTCTTATGAAAGATAACTAATCATGCACCATGATCATGTTTTGTGTAAATTTGTGAGTATGGCATGCAAAGCTTCTATTTTAAGTATGAATTGAGAATCTTTGCCTATACGTGTAATTTGAACATTCTAAAATAAATGCATGCTTGTATGATCATGAGTACATGTGAAAAGATGTGTTCTTATATTAAATGATTTAAATACTTAGTGTATTTAAATGGAAGGTTTTAGGTTGGAAAAAATTGAGTAATTGTTACATAAAACTTAATGAATTTTATAGCTTTGAATTAAGTTTGTGACGGTGATAAATTAGGACTATACATGATGATTGGAAATATAATGAACTTTTGATTCTATATCTGATATTGACTTGTATAATATGAGTTATAGTACATGTGTCCACTCTCTTAGAAAACAAAATCATAGCATTGAAGTCCATTATTAGGGATTTGAATAAAAGTGACAAATTGAATGGCGACGATCATGAGATATGACGCCATAAAATGTGAAATGTGTTGAAAGAATAAGATGTCTTTGAATGCATCAAGTATGTCATGTAGGACACTAGTGTGGGTAATGTTGCCTTGCAAATGAGAGAATAAAAAGCTTACCAGGTATGGAAAGGGATAGATTTCGCTGCTCGAGCGACTCAAGTTAGGTTCGTGATTGATGATATGATGCCTGAGTATGAGCAATATGTGACTGCTCATGATATTTGGGTGAATCTCAGAGAAAAATATGGAGGTATCAGTGATTCATCTTAGATAGTTAACCATAATATTTGACTAACAAAAGTGAAGTGATCATAGTACCAAACTATATTTGAGGGTCATGTCTGACATGATTAGAGAGTGGGAATCAACTGGTTATGTATTCTCTGATGAACAATAAGTTCAAACCTTGATCTGATCCTATGAATAGCAAGTTGAAACCTTAATCTGATTCTATCCTACCAAGTGGGAGTACCTGAAAGTCAGTTTAATTCACAATGATAATGTAAAAATTTTCTCAGATATTGCTCGCCATGTCGATTTTGAGGACGAGCGGCTTTATGCTGCAAGATCAATAACTGATATTTTTGTTATAGAGTCTAATTCCAAGAGAATTTTGAACTCTAAGTGTGAGAGAAATTAAAACAAAACAAGAAAGGAAATGAGACTTGAGACGGATCCTAAAAGAACAACTCCAGATATAAGAACAAATTGAGAGATATTTGTGAATTTTCGTCGAATACCTTCTGGTTAGAGATAGATCTATGTGAAGAATAATGCAAGAGTGTACGTTAGAGGAGTTGGCACTTGTAAATTAGAGTTATGAAATGGCCGAACTCTCATTCTGCATGATATTCTCTACGTATCAAAAAATTCGATGGAATCTTATCTGTTCTTATTCTTTTGAAATCTAGTTATGTTTTGAACTTTCAAAGATAGATAGTTGATTTGTATTTGAATGACATGTGTATTGGTTTTGGATAGCTTATAAATGGTGTTATCATTTTGTAGATGTTGATAATGTTACATGGTATGGTAGACTTGATCACATAGGGTAAGACAGGATGAATCAACTACTGAGAGCAGAACCATTGGGTTCACTCACGAAAGTTAATCAGTTCTCTTGAAAGGAAACAGTCATTGGTCAATAAGTTATATCTCAACTGATATTGTTCTTTTTTTCCTTCTTTTATAATGGTCTTATCAACGGTCAATCCGTCTTACGGATAGATAACCTAACTCCTTAATTAAAGATCTCGAGTTTGAGTTCTGTAAATAGAGCAGATTACATTGAGAGAGTTCTATCTCCTAAAAAGAGACTTTAATTGACTCAATCGAAATTAATCGGGGTGAAACTCTAGATACCGAGTGGTGGATTAAGTCCAAACACAACAAAAAAAAAAAAAAAAAAAAAAAAAAAAAAAAAAAGAAGAGAAACAATCATTGGGAACAATTGGGCCTAGAGTCCGGAGCTCATTTATGAAAGCAAATTTTTCATCAACTTCTTTATTTATGAAAGTAAATTTTTCATCAACTTCTATGTATTTTTACTAAATTTTATGTAACAAGATTGAATACGAGTAAAATGGTTATAAAAAGGGTTTCTTAACTTATGAGATAACTGTAATTAGAAAGATTTTCATTTAAAAAACAAATTTTCAATTTCAATGAAACATCCTGGAGGAGAAAGATGAAGCAACCTACTCCTACTTTATTCAATCACGTAATTTAGTTGGTGCTTTGTGCTTTATATTTTTTCCGATTTGGTAACTTTATAAACCCCAACGTATTTCCATTTTGGTTTCGCCTTTTTTTGGGCATGTCATTTGGGTACAGTTAATTATTAATAAAATAATATATAGAATTGTATAAATAGATATAATTTAATGGTTAGTTTATTCGCTATTTTTTTAAGAAATAAATTTGAGTTATAATATAAATTTTAGTTGATTTAGTGATGGTATGAAAAAGGTTATCTCCTATTATGTAACTCTAAATTCATAAACTTTTTATCCACCCTCATTATTATAAAGATTAACTATATGTGAATGTAGAAAAATGATTTTTTTTTAAGTGGGATTTTGGTGAAGATGCCTATTTTGATATGATGACATTAGCTTGGTAATAAGTTTAAAATCATGTATAATGTCATTTATCTCGAGGGTTGCTGACTTTTTTCTGTGTATAGTATTTTATAATTAGATGTTACATAAAACTTGTTCAATTTATGATAAGACTCATATAGGATCATAATATGAGGATTTTTCTCATTTTCAATGTTTTGTGTAATCGCAATAGTTTCCTCTAATAAAAAATATATTCAAATTAGAAAAATAATAATAATAATTAATGGGACCATGACCCAAAGGGTTCTGATAGGACCACATTCAAAAGGTTCAACACGTTTAAATACAAATGGGTTTACATCGTCCCATTCTACTGATGGGATTTATCTCCCTAAATGGGCCATGTCGTCCCGACCCATCGAGAAAATTTGTCATCTGTGGTATCCTATTAGCTATTTTGCTAACTCCCGATGAGATCTATGCAATCATTCTGCAGAAGAATTCGATGCTCCCGAATACTTGTCCCTCTCTACATTCAACCGATGACTAATAGCTTTTTAAGGGATCAATAATTTCTGTTCTCATCGACCAGAAACAATATTCAAATGAATCTCATAGTGACTTTTGTTTCCTATCTTTGCACGAAATGTATCTTATAAATAAAGAAAAAAACTCTTGAAAATCTAATCGATAAGGGAAAGAATCTTCCTCTATCATCAAACTCTTAAATGATAATGATTTCAAATTTTGGATGTTTGAATTTCGAATTCTTCTGATCTCCTGGTACGAAACTAGGGTTGTAACACCCCGAATGTACACGGTTCTTACGGACTCTATATAAAGTCTTCGATACATCGAAACCAAGTATGTTCTCTTGACTTCACACTGGACACACAAATCATAGAGAGATCAGTTCCCCCTTCCTCTCTCAATCTATTACATTTCTCTCGAAAATCGCTCTTTCTGACTTGAGTATTGGAACCTCTCCCGCCAGAAAGTCTTTTGTAGATTTCGAACCTCTTCATCATGCACCCATTCAAGTCATAAGAAGCCAGATCTGTGAAGTCAAGACCAACCTCCAACAGATTGGCACCATCTATGGGAACAGACTAGAGAAAGTTCATCGAATTCCCTGGATCACCAGACCGATATGCCTCCAAAAAGGAGAACTAGAACCGCATCAAATACCGCATCCGCCATGGAAGGCATACTACTACCCCCACTGACACAGCCCTTCCTGTGGCGCCCACTCACTCCATTGACAATCCTCCCGTTCATACTCAACCCCCTCATCTGGAGTAGGACCTACAACCTACACCTCAGAAACGCCTAGCTGTGCCTCCTACGTCGGTATCTCAAGAACGAGTCAATCAACATCAAATGGACAAACTAGAATCCAACATCCAGGACATGAGCAAACAGTTGGGAGGCCTTAGTCACGCCATAAGGCCCGAGGGCCAATCTTCTTTAGGAGGATCTGAGCATGTACGCCCCCTACGGCAAATGTCACTACTCAATTACGAGCCCTCGGCGACTTCCCGCCATGACTCTGAAGACCTAAGGAGACAAGTAGAGCAACTCGTAACTGATGAACTCAAACAAGCCAACGCTTGAGATAACCAAACCCCCCCTTTACCCTACTAACAATTTACCTTTTGACCCGAAGGTCTCTTTAGAACCGATGCCCTGTGACGTGCTTTTACCCACCATGGAAAGATATGACGGAACGACTGATCCTTGTTACCATATGGTGCACTTCGTAACGGTAATGATCTTAAGAAACATGACGGATGCTGCCATGTGCAAGCACTTTCCTAGCACTCTCAAGGGAACACGTTAACATGGTTCAACTCACTCTCGCCGCTGAGTATAAAAACTTTCTCTCAACTTCAGAGCAATTTGAGACCCACTTTGTGATAAATTGGGGAGCAAAGAGAAAATTCATCTCTTTACTGTTGTTATATCAAAGGGAGAAGGAACTCTTGAGAGACTTTTTGGAAAAGTTCAAAACAGAGACGATGAAAGTCCCATTTTTGGACCACTCTATCGCGCTGACCGCGCTACTCACTGGATTGCGCCCTTCAGGTATGAAAACTTCGATCACGAAGAATTCTCCCTCCACCATCCAAAAGTTTTACTCTCATGTTGAGAAGTACATTGCGGCCAAAAACACTGAGACCTTCGACCAAAGGAGAAACCGATTGTCCAAGAGATAACGTAGTCGATCACCCCGACGGCTCTCACCAAAGAGAAATCGACCAGGTCCACCACCTCCTCAGAGGTTTAATGCATACACCCCTTTGAATGAGACTTTCAGTCAAATTTTACTCCAGATCAGGGACCAACCTTATATCCAATGGCTTCCCCAACCCACGGAGGATGATCCCAAGAAAGACAAGACCAAGTACTGTCACTTTTATCGCTATTATAGTCACATGACTGATGACTGTATAAACCTCAAAGACGAGCTAGAATTCTTGGTCCGAAGCGGGAGGTTACAAAGGTTCATCAATAGAGATGGGAGAGACATACCGAATTCTGACCAACAGGCACTACCACGACGGAACGGACTGAATGATCGACCGATTGCCCAACCACAAGCTAATGGCCAAGATGGAGTGATCCTCCAAATTTATAAGGAGCGAGCCTCTCAAATGCCTCGTCCACTTTTCAGACCCTCTAGACAGTTCGCATGGAAGCGAGACTGAACGCCTGGTCGTACTAATCTTCTACTCATCTAACATCCCTTTCCTTACTCCGCCAGAGGTACTAACGACTCACATTGGCGAAGAGGCTAAAGGCAAATGACCGATCAACGGTTTCACCGATGAAGACTTAGTAGGGGTGGATCCAAATCGTCATGACCCTCTCGTTGTCACTACCAAAATTGGCTTATATGAAGTCTGAAGGGTGTTTGTCGATCAAGGAGGGGGTGTAATCTCTTATACTAGAATGCTTTCAAACGGATGGGCTTTGGCCCCGTACATCTCCAAACCCACACAGGTCTAATCAAAGGACTCTTCGATGAATGGATATATCTTGAGGGGATCATTTCACTCCCGATCACACTTGGCACGCCGCCAAACTATGCAACAGTCACAACGATATTCAATATGGTCAACCTTCCCTCACCCTATAATGATATCTTGGGAAGGTTGGGTTTGAACGCCCTGGAGGCCCTGCCTAGCACGAAACACATGAAAGTAAAATTCAAAACTCCACTCGGGATTGGGACATTGTCTTGCGACCAAGAGCCTTCGGTTCCCACCTCAAAGTGATCATCACAGTACGTTTCGATTGTCTTACACAGTCCTTATATTATTACAGTTGTATTCTTCCATTCGGCAATGAACACGTATGAATATCTTATCGTTTGCATTTTATCGAAAAGAAACATGCCATCAGTAAGGCATATATCTTCCCGAACGGGTCTGGGTTACCCTAACCTACCGAAGGGATCTATCTCCTCAAATGAACCTATGTCGCCCTGACTTACCGAAAGAATCTATCTTCCTGAATGGGCCTGTGTCGCCCTGATCTACCAAAGGGATTTATCTCCCCGAACAGGCCTGCATCGCCCTGACCTACCGAAGAGATCTATTTCCCTGAATGGGTCTGTGTTGCCCTGACCTACCGAAGAGATCTATCTTCTCAAATGGACCTGCGTCACCCTGACCTACCAAAGGGATCTATCTTTTCAAATGGGTCTGTGTCATCCTGATCTATCAAACGAATCTATCTTCCCGAACGAGCCCGTGTCGCCCCAACCTACCGAAAAGATCTATCTCCCTGAAAGACCTATATTGTCTTGACCTACTGAAGGGATTTATCTCCCCGAACGGGCCCGTGTCGTCCTAAATGGGCCTATATCGCCCTAACCTACCGAAGGGATCTATCTCTCTAAACGAGTCTGTGTCGCCCTAACCTACCAAATGGATCTATCTCCCTCTCTTTTGGATAAATCTCAGTAAACGTTGCCTGTTGGAAAGTCAGAGGCACTTGTCGAAACGCACACCTAAGGAACGCCCTTAGATGGGCCGACATTCTCCAAGAAAGTCTGAAACAACTAAGTGTGACCAACGAGTCTATTCGAGTTATTTAAACGACGAGGGAAATATCCCTGTTATTAACACATGCTAAACAAAAGAACATGAAAGAATTCTTCATTAAGAATTGCTATGATACAATGACACAAGAGTTATACAGATTTCGGGGGAGCAGAGGGAAGTGCCAAGATCTCCTACGAAGAAGTCATCGCAACAAGTGCACTCGGTTCGGCCGGAATACCAATTGACCCAGCGGAAATCATACTTTGATCCATCGCTTCCTGACTAGTAATCCCCCTAATCAGAGACAAAACTCCATCCAATTTAAACCAACGGATTATTTTTTTGGCACATTTTAGTCTCTCTATCAACTCGTGTTGGGAATCCCTAAAGGCCGCAGTACTTTTAAGCAAAGATTTTTCCGATTCGGCCGCTTTCTGCTCCAACACCTAGAAAGACTCCTCGCGCAACTAAGCTAACACTTCGACGATTTGCAATCGCACCTCAAGGGCCTTCTTCTCGATCTCCAGCTTCTTGCAACGACTCTAACATAAGCCCAAGTCCCACTGTAAGTTTTTTAACTCCTCCTCCTACTCTACCAATGAGGCCTTGAGCGCCTCCTCTGCCCTCGCATCCTCCTTCCTCTGATCAAGAGTATTTCACAATGCCGTGACCAGAGTGTTTAGTCAATTGACATGCTCTTCCAGATGTCTTACCATCTGTTTCCTCCATCGTTCCTGGAATTTCGCCAGGGCCATTGTCTGCAAAAAGGGGGAACTAGATCAACCGACAATGAAGAAAAAACAAAATGAGACGAATTCAAAAGATGATACCATCAAACCAAGAGACTTAAGAGCCCCGCTAGCCTGCTTCATAGACATCCTAGGCAACTCTACGTCACAACGACAAAAGTCGAGTCAATCGGCTATTCTTTTTACTTTAACCAAGTCCACATAGTTTTATTATTTGTCTCCTATGCTAATGGCTACTGTTACTCTCTCCTTCGATCCCTTGTCACCATAAAAGGATCGGATGGAAATAAAAGGAGGGATGGTAGTTCCATCGGATACTTTGCGTTTTCCCTTATGAGAAAGCCATAATGGGACAGCACATAACGGACCAGACAGTTCTTCAATCGATGCAACTTGAGTCTCTATCCCCCTCGGTGCCCTCACTTCTACAACAGATGATGGAGCCCCTTCGGGCCTCCTCCAAGCAAGTGCACCCAGTACTGAAATCCTCTTGTCATCGGTGGATGGCAAACGATCAGCCCTATTAAGCTCTTTTGCCTCAACCTTAGATGGCCTCAATGTGATCAAGGGTACGCGCCCCTTGGTTTCCTCACTTGCTTCATGCCCTCTTCCCGCTAGTGACTTAGATTGTATAATTTTTCTCCTTTTTACCGGAGGAAGTGCTAGCGGAGGTTGGCCGTCAGACGCCCGTTGGTCCTCTTCGAAGGGTCCTTCATAGATGAATCTTGGTCAATTGTAATCTCCCTCAATAGAGCGTCATCCACAAAGTCTGAAACGTCGACCAATCTAATCATTTTCCTGTCGATCAAGAGAGGCCTATCAATCTTACTTTTTTCTCCTATCAACGATCCACTAGAGACAACATTCGGTCGTCCGTCAAGGGGTCAATAAAGATGACCCTTCAGGTAGCCTTACAGTAACTACAGACCGAATGCACGAAATGAAAGTGATGTAAAGGGTTTAAAGGTTGCAACCTGAGCGAAGGCATCCCATCAATGCTGGGGAGCACCGGCCTAAGATTCTTGTCCTTGAATTCCATGAAAAAAAAATACTTGTGCATCTAGTTACTACTAGTGGGTTCCTTATAACGAAACCCCCAATCGGATTCAGAACGGGTCTGTAGTTTATACCAATCTCGGGCCGAGCCCTTCTTCATGCATCTTACTAGAGAAAAAAAGGCTGTCAAGATATCGAAATCAAAGTGAAGGTGATAGAACTCAAGCAGGGAGATCACAGCAACAATAAGGCGCCAAGCGTTAGGGGTCAACAAGATTGGGAATATGTTCCAATGATGCAATATGTTAGCGAACGGGCCAGTATATGGCACCCTCAAGCCAAACTTCACCATTTGCTTGTATATCGGAACACAACCCTCCGGCGCTCTATTCGCTCTGTCCTCATTTGTGGCTGACACAAGAGTGTAATCATCACCCGCCAATATAGTGGTCTGAACTTCTTGGAGTTCCTCCTTTGACATAACACTCCTAATGTCTTTAATGTTTTGAAGAGCAGAGCCTCTTGCCATTTCTCTCGCAGAAGATCTCTTGTGTTGTGAGATAGTTTAACGGAAGAAAAAATAAACGCGAGAAAGAAGAAACACCGAATCCTCTCCCAAGAAAAAATTTATAAGGAACACTAGAGACGATTTATGAAACACAAAACAACACTTGAAAGGCTTTCCATTTCCCAATGGCTACTACTCATGGCGTCTTTCTCACGAAATGACACCACAAATCGGGGGCAAATGATGGGACCATATCCCAAAGGGTTCTGATGCAACTCTATTCAAAAGGTTCAACATGTTTAAACATAAATGGGTCTATATCATCCCGCTCTACTGATGGGATCTATCTCTCTGAATAGGTCATGTCGCCCCAACCCACCGAGAGGATCTATCATCTGTGGTATCCTATTCACTGTTCAACTAACTCCCGATGAGGTCTATGCAATCGATACGCGAAAGTATTCGGTGCTCCCGAATACTTATCTGTCTCTACATTTGACTGGTGACTAACAATTTCTTAAGGGACCAATAATTTCGGTTCTCGTCGACTAGAGACAATATGCAAACGAATTTCACAATAATTTTTGTTTTCCATCTCAGCGCAAAATGTATCTTGCGAATAAAAAATGAAACTGTAGAATTTAATCGATAAAAGAAAGAATCTCCTTATATAATCAAAATTCTTAAATGATAATAATTTCAAATCTCGAATGTTGAATTCCAAAATTTTCGGTCTCTTGGTGTGGAAACTAGAATTGTAACACCCTCAATGTACACAGCTCTTGCGGACTCCATATAAAAGCCTTCGATACAACGAAGTCAAATAAGTTTTCTTAATTTTACACTCGGCACACAAATCACAAAAAGATCTGTCATCCTTTTATCTCTCAATATGTTTCATTCGTCTCGAAAACGGCTCTTTCTGATTTTAGCGTCGGAGCCTCCCCTGTCGAAACACCCTCTGACGGTCTTTTGTAGGTTTCAAACCTCTTCATCGTGCACGTGTTCAAGTCACAAGAAACCATATGTGTAAAATCAAGACGCACTTCCAACAATAATTTACAAATCAAAAACCGATCCCCTTAATTTTAGTGTTTGGAATCAAAGAAAAATATGGAGTTTATTTTTAATTTTACAAAAATAATTTCCATATATTTATTTAAGTTTTTTTGCATCTCTCTCCTTAACAGGTTGTTTGGATGGAAGATTTGGAGAGAAAAGAAAAGATTAGAAAAGAAAATTATGATTTTCTTTCCTTTTGGAGTTTTAATACGAGAGAAAATGAGAGATTTCAATTTAAAATTTTTTCTCCCCCAAAAGTAAAAAGAAATGGAAAGAAAAAAAATATTAGTATATTCTAAAAATATCATTTAAAAGTTGAAAATAAAAATTTTTATTTCCAATAAATTTCATTTTATTTCTTTTTTTTCATAAAACTCCCAAATAAAATAAAAAAAAAATTAATTTTCTATCTTTTTTGTTTCTCTCTTAACTAATATTTTCTTCTCTCTACAAAACTCCAAAACATACTTTAAGAGTCACACATATTTTCTCCCCATTTCTTTCCTCTCTCCACTAATATTTTCTTCTCTACTCTCAAATATAGTCGCACATGAATGTCCGGTCCACACATTGTCACGCGGACACGTGCAACTCCATATATTTATTGAGCATCAACCCACAAAGCCAAGAGATTGCTTTTCCATCATCCCCATAGCATCAATTTCAGATACATACAACTCTCTCTGCTCTCCATATGCCATATGTCCAGGCAATTCTCCAGTGGCACAATTGCTGACGTGGAACTCTTTCACTGTTTTGCTGCATTTGGGATGCTGGAAGACAATATTGTACAGGGCCCTCTCTCTCTTCTCTCTCTTTCTCTCTCTATCTCTAGTTCGAGCTCGACACAAAGAAGCACCGCACCGCACCGCACCGCAACTCTGACACCGCTACTTAATTAGGGGGTTTCGTGGCCACAGACTTTAAAATACAAGTTTAAGTTATTTGATGCTTGTCCTTTACGTTGGATCATTCCAATCAATGCAATGAATTTTTATCACTCAGAAGTTTTGAACAATATTTTAAAACTAATTAAGCTTAATTAGTTCTAAAATTTTCTTATTCAATCAAAAAATATATTTAAACCAATTCAAAATTATTCAATTTTAAAAAGTTATATTTTTTTTTAATAGACTGCTACATAAAATTTAATTTATTTAATCATTAATTCATTTATTCAATGGCATTACTTTATAGAAATACTCATCCTAATTCTAATATACTAATATTAATTGAAGGCTACAGCAATAACAAGAACCTTCAGAAAACCCATTTTAAATTCAATTCAAAACGTAATCACATTTTTGATGTCATATGATGCACGATCATACAAGGACCTATTATCATAAAAAGGAGACGACAAGTAAGAATATCATCTCAACAAGAAGGAATTCAACTTGTGGAGTTTTCACGGATTTAAACAATTTAATCCAAATTCTAGAAATTGCAACGCAACACAACCAAAACACAGAGGTTCAATCCCTCCCTACACAATTTAATGACAAAATCCACCAATGAGATGTCAAGCATTTGACCCCCACCAAGCGGAATTCCGGAGGTCCTGAAGTCCACCTGATGTTTATAAACCCAAAAATTAGTAGCTAGAAATTTGCACCATCATTTGAAGGTGGGAGGGTGGGTTGATTCAAAGAACACAATCAACTAGCTATCCAGAAATGGCATGACTTTATGTATGTCACCAGCAAATGGTTAAATGATTGTTTCCTTAACAATAGCTAATATATGGAATCGTCACTATACAATAATTCACTGAACTGTACAAGCACCATTAGCAATATTATCACACCAGTACCAGTGCTTAACTAATTCTCCACCCAAAACCAATGTATCCAAATTGAGAAAAGAAAATTACAGAGAAATGAGAAGTCCAACTCTTCCAGGAGCAAATATCCTTTCAAATTATTGTCTGTGGACTATGTTATAGGGGTTTTCCTGCTGATTCATCATCTGTAATTCCTTGGCTGAATCTTATTTGGACACCAACATACTCATGTTGCTCCCTAAGTTGCTGCATGGCAGCTGTAATTATAAACAAGGGAGCAGATGTTAAAGCACGGAGAAACTGCATTTATAAATGACAATTCAGAATGTGCAAGTTAGGATACCGTATGAAACAAAAAATAATTAAGTTATTCATGCCTTTGCAAGGTTTCTACCAAAAGGGTGCAAGGGGGTTGCTGGGAGCTTGGCAAGGGCAATAGCTCATGGACTAGCAGAAAGCACAACGTAAAAGGAAAATATGTGTTGTTACAGATGTTGAAAAGTCATTCAAATGCAGCAACATTTGCAACACCTAATGCAACTTAACAACAGAAAGACCCTCTATGTATTCTCTGACAATAATTAGAAAATATTCATTTTTCACTTTTCACAAACAAAAGCAGGAATCAAATGATTATCAAATTACAGAATATCGTACGTTGCAAACTGACTCTCTCCCCCCCCCCCAAGTATGCTTCAATCTTCAATACAGACATGGTTCTCCATAGCATTCTCAAATCTAGGGTTAGCTTGAAATTTAGGAAGTTCAACCTCTTAACGTCCTATCTGATGGTAGTTTTTGATTTTGAGGAGGAAAATTTCAAATAAAAGGAAATATCTCGTTTTACCATGCTTGTCAAAACCGTTCTCAGAGTTATCCAGGAAATGAACTTCTGCTATGACAAGAGGATTTGCCTCCACTCCCCCCAAGCAGGAAATAGTAGTGAGCCCGTATCATGCTGTCACCCCCTTGTATCTAATAGCATAGAAGTTTTGCATTAAACTCCTAATTTAGAAGTAGGTACTCTCTCTATTTACCTAATTCTATTATGATAAGAAGCATATGACATTGTGACATTTCATTATACATTTCCAATCCCATGCTCTACATACTCTTCCCAACTGAAAGACTTGAGTAGATATAACAAATTGGTAAACTTAATGTCGTCTTTTATGCAAAAGATTTTTAAGTTATTTCTAGTTGTTACTATTGCCATCCAGTTTTTCCTTTTTCGTTTTTATTATGTGTGTATATATATATTTTACTTTTATAATTTTCAAATCATTCTCTACTTCATGTCCACGTTCTTTTTATACTTTTGAGTCAACCTTTAAGTCCTCTTCTTAGGAAAGGGGAAAAAGAAGTTGTAACATTGATGCATTAGTAAAACATCTCAAGTGGTATTTGAGGTACTTTAACATTAATGCATTGCAAATATCACAACTTAGGGGTATTTGATGAACTCCATCCTGCCAGAAGCCGAATACCCATATACAGATATCAGTTTAATCAAGCTAGATTTGAGTTTGGGGTATTTAATGACGACTATGATGTTTCAGAAGATGAAATGAAGCAGCACAATAGAGATTAAGCATTCAAAGTTGTCTCTAATAGAGCTTTATTTTGGTAGATCAATATGATTTTCCTTCTTAATTCAAAAGCCTCAGGCTTTGATGGCCAACAAAGATGAATATTGCTTTCCTCTCATATACTGAAAAGCCGGTGATCAGATCCAGAATTGAAGGATATATGCGTAATAGAAACAACTTAAAATTCCTTTTCAACTGGTTCATGGAAAAAAATGTAAAAAAAGTGTCAACTGGTGACACAGAAAGAGGTACAGTATCAAGAAATGGATAAAAGATCCACTGCACACGACGACGTCATTACATGTTACAGGGGAGCATATGAGGTCAGTACCATATGCACGGTAGTAAGTTGAGAGAGAGAGAGAGAGAGAAATAACAAAAATATTATGCAAAATAATGTTTGATAGGTGTAAAAGTAGATACTTTTTACTAACATATTTGAGACACTTGGGTTCACTTCAGTCTATACAAGCTATAGGAACTGCACTTCACCATGGACCCACAAGATGTAAATGACTTTGCTCTTTATCTACATATCTTATTTGAGTTTGCATTTTTTATGCTTGGTTGCTGAGAATACTCTCTTAAAATTTGTATTCCTTGCAACAATACCAATAACATAATGCACTAAATCAAAATATTCACAACAATGCAGGTATAGTATATTCTCATATTTATTAGCAAAACAAAGATTGAGAAAATAATCATAATTATTGACCTAAGGTTGTTTTGATTTACCTATTTATTAAGGTCTTCTTACTGTTACACTTAATTTGATTAGTTTATTTTTTATTATTTTTTTAAGAAATTACTAATCAACTTTTATTTATAAAACAATTAACTTTTGCGACTTAATTCCTAACATATGATTTAAAGAAATTCAAACGACATGATTCATGAAATATCCTGCTAAATTGAAGAGACCTTTTTCTTCAGCAAAAACAAACCAAAAAGGGCTGATGAAATTTTAAGGGATGTTTTGATGCACTTTAAAGAAGTGTTTGCCCACCATAAACACTTCTCTTGTTAACTCCCTGATCAGAAAGATTTTTAAAGTTCTATCAAAATTTTAATTTGGTATAAAAATTCATATTTATTAAATAAAAATTTAAATATAAATCAGTTAATATTTTTTAATAAAGGAATAGGGAATAAATGTCTCACATGAATGTCTACAATGGAATTCAATCACCCATTATTGCTACTGACAATAGACAATGGCCACACAATAATATTAACTTAAATAATTAATTTATAAATCAAAATAAATAATGGATAAATCATGAAGTGCATGATTTTCCATTTATCATTACGCAACTAATTCAAATGCCACATTCTCATTTATCTTCAAAAAGACCAAAAAAGGAGACTTTTTAACCCATTTTTGACCTAACCTTTTTCTGACAACCCATCAACACCACTTAACTCCGTCCCCCCATATTCCTCCCCATGTTTTAGCTGGATCACCCTCCCTTGCATCTCGCTCTCTCTCTCTCTCTAAATTACTTATATGTATTTGCAACCAAATTGGCTGAGTCTCAATTGCTGACATTTCAGCCTTTTACATGGATTGCTGGCAAGTAATTGCAGACCCAGGGCTGTTGATGCTTTCCTCAGAGGGTGAACAGTAATCAGATCTAGGAATTGAAAATGGATATACCCCTATTAAAAAGGACTTAATAATTTTCGTTTCAACTACAACATGAAAAAGAGAAAACAAAAGAAAAAAAGGGTAAAGTTGGGAGAGATTTTGGGACAGGAGAGAGAATGAGGCACAGAGAAATAGGTGAAGAGAAGACTCGAGTGTTGGCAGCAGATCCAGAGAATTAAGATGAAGAGGCCAAATATAAAGAAAAAAAAAATGATAATTCTTTTCCTTTTAACTGATCCATGGAGAGAATAGAGATTATGAAGCTGAAGAGATTCCTTTTTTATTTTTTTATTTTTTTTCTTCCAAGCATGAAGAACAGAGAAATGGGGGTCATCAATCTTATTTAGATTTAGATGAACACATGAGATGCGATAGAGAGATAGGAGAGTGTGCGGTCAATTGCATACACGCGGCACCATCCAGTAAGCATGATCTAAAGAAAGAAAGAGAGGACAAAATGTTGTGCTAAGAATTGGTGAAATGAAAAATAGAACATGTTTCACAGACAAATTTGTGTAATTGGATGATATTATGATATGTGCATGAATACAAATTATAATAAAAGAAACATAAACACATTAACCTTTTTCAAAAGAACAAACTGAAATAAGAGGAAAAGTTCCTCATGGCTGAAAAGGATTACCTATATACGAACTAGATCAGCTTTGAGCACATTCAAATGGATGCAACGTCCCTTCTGTAAACTCATGCATGCGAAATCGCTCTAGAAATTCAAAAGGCCTGCAAAAAATTTTGCCATCTTCAAGGCTGTTCTAGAATCTATATCCTAGAAATGAACAAGGTCCTTAATCTAGCCAGCAATATCTAACATTCATAAGCATAAGGTCACAACTAACAATCTACATAGTTGCAAAGAATTTCTATGAGCAAGTAAACAATTTTGCAAGCCTTACAGGATCATTTCGCGATGACGAGAGAGTCTTTGTTGATTACTTTCCATTGTATCCAACACATTAGAAGTCTCCGGTCCAGCTGCACCACCAGCTACAATGGATGGGACGGAAGCAGTAGGAGTCCAAAGCTAGACAAATAAACAGTCAGTGATATATTCAACCGGGGAACTGAATCCAATTATGACTTTATTACATACCTTTATTGTGTTATCAATCCCACTAGTTGCAACAGCACAATCAAATGGATGGGACTGGATGCAATTTACAACTGCAAAGTAGACCAACAGAAGTATCATAAACAGTAAGAGAAGAGACTATAAGTGATCTACCAACCTTCAAGCCTGTGTTGCTTAGCACATGTCAACTTACTACTTAACATACAGGCTCAAACACACATATTTTACCTACTTCATCCCCAAGAAGCATTTTTATCAGTCTTCCAGTTTTCTTCTCCCAGATAAACCACCTACCATCATCACTTCCACTAGCTATATAGTCGCCTGCAGATAAATGTAAACCATCATAGAAAATATACATGGAGTGTTGGAGATAATAAAAACACCAAAAGTCATACGGGCCATCATTGAGGATGCATGGATCAGATGGCATGTATAGGAATGACAACAACAAAAATTTATGAAGCCCAAGAAGCATAAATATTTATACATAGTAGTTGCATCCACATGGCATACGCTGGATCAGTGTACTAACGCAATTTTGTCATCCATACATTTAACAGAAGCAATTACAGAAGAATACATAGTAGATACATGGTTTCATATTGTAAGACATGCAGCTAGGTGTTCCCATCATTAACTAGGTAGACTTCCAATTCTTTGTGAGTAGAAAACATTTTCATGGGAAAAAAAAAAAAAAAAAAAAAAAATTATGTAATACAGGGTTGAGCATGTCATTTCTTTGCCCAATTACACCAACCACCCATTTTGAGTCATGCCTTACCATTATAAAGACAAGAATCACAAACATTACTAAATACACTGCATAAGGGGCCCCCTTTTGCCACTAGGGGAAAGACTTGAGGGATTGAGCTAATAATAAACAGATAAGGCAGCAGTAAAATCAGGAAACCATCTTAAAAATAGAACAAGGAAAGGGTAGATTAGATTAGCAATCTACCTCGTTGTCCTAGAAAACTCGCTTGTTTTATGTCTGTCCCTACATTACAGTGGCCAACATATCTCTGCTTCATATCTACAACTGTCTCTGGCTGCAGTAAAAGTTAAAGCAAATATTCGATGGAAGAGGAATAACAGAAGCACAAAATCAAATGTCAGTTTAAAAAAAAAAAAAAAAAAAAAAAAAAAAAGGGGAGCAAAACAAAGATGTGGAACTCCACAACTGCCGACATTAACTTTACTCAAAAATGAAAAAGAAATAAATAAAACAAAATAAATTTCCTGTTTGCCTTCATGCAAGTCAATCGGACCATCACTACAAATTGCAAGAACTTCACTTTAGATTGAATTTTCAATGCAAGTTTTTCATTCTTAAATTTTCCAAATATTTTGTTAACAATAATTCATCTGTTATGGTAGCTGATGAAATGGGATGACATGGCTAACACTTGACAGCAGATGCACCAGCCATGTACCATCTGAGAAGACATGATGATTAACAACCAAAAAAATTTGTGTGCCAAAATGATCATTACGACAAGAAACAACTCATCAAGGTAAAGCAACTGAAACACATACACCAGAAGGTGTTTTAAAGAAATGCGGAGCACATTATATAGCTTGAGATGAGGAAACTGAGAACTTTAGGTCTAAGACAATGGATACCCCAATTTGTGCAGAAAATAGCATGCTTGGCGTGTTCATTTGATGCAGAAAATGATAGAAAGGTCAGTATACAATTAAAATAGTTATCTTGCATGAACACTTCTAAAAATGAGCATAGTGTAAATCTTTTTATAACTTTGTTCTCTATGTCACATTGTCCGCGCTTTATAGGCAAATAGAGAGAGGGAAGTTTGAAAGGATGAGAAAAACCTTGTAAGTTCTACCATTATGCGAGGATGATCTGGGTGATCCACACAAACCATTTGCACCAGTTTCTCTAGCTGAATCACCTCTTCTATGAATTCTCAAGTTTAAACTACCAGGACGAACGTTGGATTCAACATCATGCCCTTCATCACCTGAGATTGATGTCTCAAAGTGCACTTCCAAATCTTCATCATAATCAGAATCCTCTCTATCAGATCTTGGACCTTCTGGTGAAACGTCGCTATTTACCTCTGACCGGTAGAGAATGTCACTCAATGATATTACCCTTCCAGATCGAGATTCAGGTTTTGGTCCACCATTATTCGTCTTATTGAGCTTTTCAACTTCAGCTATCAAAGCACCCAGGAGCCAAGATGTGCATCATATCAGGAATACCAAGATAAAAGTAATACCAAAATACGGAAAACGGATTAATCAATACCACATCACAGAATTTGAGTACACAACAGAAGCCACATACAAAATACTCATGCACATCATGGCAGGCACATCATAGAAATCTTCTTTCTTCTCAGTCTTAACTTGAATTAGTGTAGTTTGTGGGATAAGTATCAGGAAACAAATGTTACACAGGATTAGTTTGGCATAATCCTGTAACTTGCGTCAATTATTCCATAAAGAATTGGGTAATGTGTTCTTCTATTACCCAAGTACTGACTCTTGTAACAGGAATAACATATTGAATACGCAAAATATACAAGTGCAGATTTGTATTTGCAACCAAAATGCTTTATATCAGAAATCAAATGACGATACTGCAGTGAAGAGCAAGGACCAATATGATTGATTCTAACTTGAGAAGTTAAGGTTACACTTAACAATTTGTCTTTAGAATTAGGCACAAATGTAAAATGACTTATTCTTTATCAATAGGAAAAACATGAAAAGAATATAAATATAGAGTGATGGCTTCTTCAAATTGCAATACTGCCAATTTAATCACAAATAAATTTGTTTCCTAGTATCCAAAAAGAATGACCTCCTGACAGCAATCAGCAGTGTTCATTTAGACACAAAGTTTTAGTGCAAAACCTCGGACTCCAATAGTGGCACCAACTCCAATGTCATTATTGGGATTGCATTTGAGTATACAGCATAACTTTTCTACTCTACTCTTGTCACAAGAAACAGGAGAAAAATTGGACAAGGAATCAGATGAAATCAGCTACACATGGTCACTTCGGAATAATACGTTCCACAAAGAACCTGAGATCACTTGAACATTTTCTCCTCGTGGTTGAATGGATCGACCAACAATGCACAGATTTGTGGAAGTGTAATTTATGTTAGAAGTGACACGTGCTCAGTAGAGAAGCATTAAGTTGTAAAAAGAAAAGAAAAAAACGGTGTGTTCTATCAAATTGCTTCTTGTGAGACTGAAATCCTCTTGGGGAAACAAGAATGATGAATCTCTTACATAAGGTCTTACAGCAAAAGCAACACCATGCTAATTTGGATTAAAAGTTTACAAAACCCCATAATAGCAACTTAAACTTGTGGACCAAAGCATACATAACCTTTAACAAGTGACTTACAAGATTTTACAAATTGTTACCAAAAAAAGAAGAAACAAAAACCAGGTAAAATGATTTTAACAATGTGCACAGACCATGCACATCAAGCGAGCACACTAGGCAATACGCTCAAAAACCCACTTAAAGAGAAGTGCATCTCCTACCAACTTAGGATTTAACGACCTTGCTTAAAGTGGAGCACAACAAGTTCTTCCAAGTTGGAAAGGAATTTAAAAGGGTGAAAAAATCCAGAGAAAATATAAAGGCCAAAAAGATCATAGCAGTTCCAAAAAGGAGGCAAGGTTCACAACCTCCCCACAAAAGTTTTTGGAAACAAGAATGAAGAACTTCCACAAGATTAAATTATCAACGAATCTACCTACTAGTCAAGTAGAGATACCTGCAGCCAAATGTTGTTTTATATTTTCCACCCTTTCAGCCACGTCAGGATTGTAAGGAACCAAACATTGAGCTGCAAAAGCAAAGTCTAAAGCTTCTTTATGTTTGCCCAACTGCAAGAAAGAGGTTTTCAATGAGAAAGGAATGGTGGTGAAAACAGACAACTTGGTCGAAGAGGCTGCAAACTTCGGCCTTAAATACCCAATAAGCATGAAATTTGAGATGAAACTGAACATTTACTTTGTGAGACTCTAACCATTTCGCTTGTTATACAAGCCAGCACTTGTCAAATTTCAACTTGATATTAACCGACAAGCTCACATTCAATTATGCTTTAGAGCTTAGCATTTAAACCAAGAATACTCCTTAGCTACCCTAAAAAGCAAGCCAATTAGCCGAATCATGGTTTCTAGCCTAAAAAGGACTCACCCGATACACAAAGTGCTCCCCGACTTAGTGTAAGGGTCAGGGGAGGGTAGACATATATGTACGCAGGCTTCCCCTTGTATTTTTGCAAAGAGACTATTTCCACGCCTCAAACCCATGACCTTGATATCACTAAAAAAGCAACTCCACTGTTGCGCTAAGGTTCGCCCTCTTATCAAAATTTCTAGCCTAATACAGCAAAAGATAAAATCATAAGAAAAGTAGTATAATCTTGCTTTTCATCATGGTTGCGTTGGCCAGTGCCATTCCGGCCTAATTTATGCTGCCTTTGCATGACACATGTCATAACGGGATGAGGCTGGGGGAGGGAGGGTGGGAATGAACCAGACACATTGAGTACATGAGCTTCATGATTTCAATGGTTTTTTTTTTTTCTCAGGAGCTGAATTAGAACTGAATTAAAATCCCAATTCTGAATCAGAGGAAAGAAAATGCTGGAATTGTTCTTGCAGAGATTTCAGAAATTATCAACAGCAGGAAGAGGAGAGGGAGAGCCCGATTAAAAGTAAGACCTTCATAAGCAACCATTTGAGTTGCAATCAGGAATTCCTTGAGAAAGACAAATTTCGAATATAGAAGACTGAATGTTCCAAGAAATCAAAACACAAATTATGTTAACCCTTCACATACAGATGGAGTTTAGGGCCCAGTTTCTTCTTTTGACAGTTGGGAAACACCGCTCCTTTGTTCTGTCTGAACAATCCTGCAACAGAATCAATGAAGTTTGCCAGTAGAAAAGGACAAAAGCATCAGAGATATCTTTATCTTAGACGCTTTTGTCATCTGGCTCTCCGGAACAATTTTAGGATCGGCAAGCACAACAAGCAGGGAAGCTTACATTCCTAGCATCCATGCAAGGTAGTTTCTTGAAGCGTATATCAGGAGCAAGAAAGAAGGCTTTGAAATGGAAAGATTAGACATAATAAAGTCAAAAGGAATCAGCAAAGTGACTACATAAACAGATCCAACTAACAAGAGTCATGAGCTACCACTCACGCCTAAAGAGATGGAAGCAGTAGCTTGCAGGAGAAAGCCAAGCTGATAATAGGAAAATGAAGGAACTAAGAAGCCACTAGTGCACAGACAACAGAGGGTAGTTCATGTATGCTGGATTTCGGTAGAACATCAAAACAGGCGGAAAAATATACAACCAAATTCCGGTAAACTATTGAAGCTAGAAATGTAATTGATCAGACAAGTATCCAGGCTTTTGGTAGAATTCCTTCCATTTCAAATTTCCTTGTGGCAATTCCTAGATATATTTGTACTCTCTGCCTCAACAATGTAACTCTTAAAATTATTCTTGCATGCCCTACCTCTTAAACAATTGGAACATATAAGCATTCAATCCACATTAATGTGAAAAGACCACTTCATCACCAAGTTAAAGAGTTCTAACAATAAGTAGAATGCACAACCCTAATGGAACATGCAAAGGGAGGTTGATCCCCTAGTGCTACCTTATGCTGATCCCATATTGAAAGATCTCTCCCTTATCATCAATTCTAAATTGACCAGAAAATGGCAAGTTACAAAAGAGAGCAAGAAAATGTCCTTGCCCCTATTTGCACTCCTTGGGACTAAAAAAGTACTATTCAAGCTTCCAAGAAAGTTGCTTTACGTGCTTTATCCCATGCCAAAAAACAAAAAAAAAAAAAAAACAAAAAAAAAAACAAAAAAAAACAAGTACTTTCTTTCCAACCACTCAGCTGTATCCTCTCCGACAGCAATAAAGTCCATGTCTACCGTCAGTCTCCAGTCAGTCTGCTCTTTCTACAATTCTCATGGCACCCACCCATGGCATCCTTTGTACCTCAATCCTCAACAAAAATCTCACCATCCACACCTTAACTCTCAAAATATAATTCATCTTGGAGTGAGTATTAGCCATTTTACGAAAGAATTTCGCATCTCTGTGCCCTCCTTTAACCAGAGTATCTGAGGTTTTATTTCTACCCTTTAGAACTAGTTCATAACTAATCCCACCAACACTTTAAGAAACACTTAAAATGGGAAAAACAGCATTTCCATTATTCTAGTCCATGGATAACAGTAAAGCTCGCCACAAAAGATCTAAACAGATCTTAGAATTAAAAGCCATTTGGATAAGCTCATTAGTATTCTCACACTGAAGGAGCATCATCCAACTTGAAAACCTCTGCCAAAAAGGGAAAATTAAAAAAAGACATAAGGTTAGTTGTGATCAACACGTCTTCTCATACACTAAATAGGACAAGCCAATGTGCAATGAACTTCTCCAGCCCATCCATATTATGAGTTAATTCGGTAGTATTTAAACCCTAGTGTAATTAATATTTAAAAAAAAAAAAAAAAAAGTCTACTTCCAATATTCAAGCACATCAAAAAAAAAAAAAAGTCCAATCAATTCTCCAAAGATGAGCTTCTTTGACTTGGCGAAGGCCATTGGTATGGACCATCAATAAGAGTGCATTGATTGTTATAGACACATAGAAAAAAGAAAAGGCAATATAATATAAAAACAAAGATCCCATGTGTCATAAACATTGTCTGCACTTATTGCAAGTATAACATAGACAGAAGTTACCTGCATTAAAGCATCAGACATGTAATACAGAGCCTTGAAGGAAGACGAATTAATTTTTCTAGCTTTGTTGCAATCTCTTATTGCCATGTAAGCATCATTTTTCCACTGCCTCTGGAGAATGAAAATGATTATATTAAGACCAATACAAAGATGGCTGTTGTGAACTTTAAACCTGTTAACATAAAAAGCCCGTTAAAGAACCTTAAGCAACAAAGCTGCACGAATACATAAGCATTCATGTCTTAACAAGGACTCAATCTCACGACCATAACCATCCAATACTTCATTACAGGCCTCAATTCCGTTGTAATAGTCTTTCCCTTCGTTCAATGATTTTTCAGCATACTGGATTAGCTTCCTGCATTTATCGAGCTGTAAAAACTGCATTAGACCATAAGCATTTGATGACCAACAGGAAGCATGTAGAAAAGATTCACACCCTTGCAGCAATGCCACTTCTGAAAGATCTATCTGTGAAGACCTCTGATACAGGAGGCTGAAGTTCCACACCGCTGGGTATAGGAGTACTCATTAGTTTTGTGAAATCTTCTGAAGTATATTGCATGGCGCTTTCACCAGCTGTAAATAACAAAACCAACTTTAGATGGCCTTAAACCAAGTTGGGCTCAACGAGCAACCAAGAATAGCAATTATCATCCACAGGCATATATCATAGACCTGCTACCAAGCCCCTAAAGCATTTTGAAAAGTATGTAGTTGTTAGTTGATCCACTAGACTCTCAATCCGAGAAAGTGTTACAAAGGTCTACTTGCATCATTGGTACAGCAATATTTCCAATTCTTGGCTAGGTAACTAATAACATTCATCCTTTTAACTTATTGTACAAAAAGGAATCAGCATCTATTTCAAATTTCTGAGTGCCCACCCCCAAATAAAACTACCAAAGTTACATGCAACAGTTACTCCAACAATTAGATGGACTAGACTGGTAAAGTGAATTCTAGTTCTAGCAAATTTATATGGCATCAAACCCAAATTTAACGCTCGACTTGCCTATTAATTTGTGATAACAACAGATTGCTATGAAAAGGGACATTGCATTTTGAAAAGAGAAAACCAGTAAAATTAATAGTTCAGAACATAATTGTGATTGCCAACTTTCAACATAGGAGAAAATACATAAGAAAGACAAATAGAATAATAATAGACAAAATCTTCAATCAAGAAATTGAAGGTCAAAAGATTGATAAAAAAGTATGTCTTCATAAAAATAAAGATTTAAATAAGAACTTCCCAACTTCGAAAATTTTCTCACATCCAGGTATTATTGCTGACATGATGCTTTATAGATGACTAACCACTAAAAGTAATTGCCCATGGCAATAAATGTAATAATTGAACAACATGTGGGCCCCACTAAAGCAACATTCTTTCACCTGCAGCACACTTGGCCTTCCAGATCACCTCAAAGATTGGAGTTTAAAGCCAAGGATAAAATTTTTGTGGAATTTGAGGCCAGCAAAAATGCAAATACCACTAACCATCCTTGTTATGGAAACAACCAGGAAGAGTTATTCAGAAAGAAAAAGAGAAAAGGGATCAGTTCTTAAAGCGGAAGTAGGAAGCATTGGGATAACAACACCATGAAAATAAATTCTAGATTGATTCAAACCACCACTGTATTCACCCTTTGCTTCAAAGACTATGTCCCCTACTGTGGGAGTAATGCTATGGCTGATATCTTGAAACCAGAAGGAACCTCTATGCTGATCTTGCCATTCCACAACTTGATAAGAAAGTAGAACTTGAAGAAAAATAAAAATAAAAAAATAAAAAAATCTTTTCCTTACATAACAGTTACATAAGAGATGGGGATAAATTCGGCCACAAACACTAGCAAGTCAGAACTAAAACAAAGTCCTAATCTGTGAGAAAATTCCCACTATCTTTCTCATCAAGCTTGTGGGCACTTTAACCATGAGATTCACTGCATGGAAAAGAAAGTCACCTACAGAAATTTGTACTGTAAGGAGCTATAGAAACAATGTGACCTCATGATTACACAGGGAAAAACACAAATGGAAACAGTTATATTTTGACTACACCATTCTTTACTTGATTAGAGACAACCTACTCAAGAAATAGATACATTTTCTTTTGCCTCCTTGTGTCAAAGACCAATAGCACCATCAACTCAAATGAAGAAGCCGTAAAGCTCATCGGCTTAAAAATTCCACAGCTCACCAGGCAAATAACTATCTTGCTTACGCTTCCCATGTAAATGGCAGCAGGTTTGCAACTATGCTTATAGATAAGGGAGTGAAAGGACCCAACGGTTGAAGTAAATTCATCCATTCCGGTGTCATATGAAGGAACTGTGGGTCTGGGTTTCACTTCAAGTGGTTATAAATGAAATTAATTCGAAGTCCCCCGAAAACCATAATTGCAATCTCTAGCCATGACTAGAAAGAAGCAATTTAGAAATTGTTTATGGAACAAACAGTAGGCATGTATTGGGATTTTGGTGGAGAAAGGTCATATTGGAAGACAGTGCTCACATTCCAGTAACAAATGGAGAAACTACAGTATTTGGAAGATTAAGATACCCAGAATTTTTGGACAATAAGAGAAGATGGATCTCAAGAAAGAATACCTAAGATTGCTCGTTTCCAATTTTACAGTTTTGGCCTTTGATTAAGACTCAATGCATTTATTTCAAGTCAAATCAGAGGTGTTTTAGGTTCTTTTCATTGGAAAAACATTTTATTTTTGCAAATTGGTGGAGAATGAAAGGGGGTAGCTGCCTTGTTACATCTAATCTTATTTTCTTCCTATCTAAAATAAAGTAGATATGTAATGGTCTAAAATGAGCATAAAAATTAAAATCCAGAGTTTTGTATTTTTCTGGCTACGAAGTCTTACTCAAAAACAGCAAGCAGACTCAAGCAAAGTCAGTGAAGAAGTATGAGGGGCGTACACCTCTACCATGTTTAGGTTGGTGCAGAGAGAGAGGGAGAAATAAATAGAGAGAGAGAGAATTTTTTAGGAAGTAAAGAATTTCTAGAGGCATTGTGGATAATTTTATGAAATGTTTGTACTTTTGGTTTACTTCAAAGTTCTTTTAGTCTTTCGTATATGTTATTTATGTTTGTGCTAGTGATTGACTTCAAAGTCCTTTTGATCTTTTGTAGATATTATTGATTTGATAGATTCTCCTTCTCCTTCAATGTTAGAGCGGTGGTTAAGCACCTGCATGGTGATGGTCCTCTGGTTTCTTGTACATCATTTTTTTGTGAATAAAATTCCTTTTTCCAGTTCTCCTCCCCCCCCCCCCAAAAAAAAGGCACTAAAGGCAGCTCAAAACAAAGTCAACCTATCTTAATCTGGACATGGCAAGAAAAGATTGTTTCTACATATCAAGAAGAGGAAACAGTACATTAAGTGATAACCACATGATGTTATTTATATGATCAAAACTGAATGGACCAAAGTATCAAGATGAGAAGACACACCATAATTTGCATTCATCAGATACACATGCTCGCCACTGTAACTGAGGAGAATCTCTTCCCCATTGGGACTAAATGCCACGTGAGTTAAATGGACACTTGATCGTCCCTGCTCAGAATGCATGGAAAACATAATAAGACTTCAACATATGAAAGAATAATCTATGAAAACACCATTAAAAAGGAGTGATAAAGTTGTATAACAGAAGACAAATCCACTACGAAGGTGCAACTATAATCACTTAACAAGATTCTAAAATCAAAATCTGTCCATTTTGAATGAAAAGGATAGAACCCAACAATTTATAATCACATTAGAACTTTTGTTTTTATCAAAAAATAGAAATTATACTAGAAAACTGGTGAGATGACTGTCCTTGCTTAATCCTCTCATTTATAGTTGAAATGAACTAAGCCTTTATCCCAAATTTGGTGGGGTAAACTTATATGAATAGGTCTTTCCTGTTGTACTCTATCATAGGCCATCTCACTACCTGAATCCACAATTACAATACAAAACTTATCACCTCTTCTAAAGTCTTGAGGTCTTCTTCGAATTCTTAATGCACCTTCAACTTGTACACTATCATTTCTTCTAACAGAAGCATTACATGGTCCTCTTTGAACATTCTCAAACCATTTTAATCTGCAGCTTATAGATTTAGAGCATGCTAGGCTTAACTACTTACTTTGACTCAAACATTTTTTAAAAGTCAATTTGAGAATAGGTAGTTCCAGTGTTTGGCAAAACTACTTTAAATTTACTTTGAAGTAGTTTTAGATATTTAGTTAAACGTACTAAAAAGTAACTTATATGCTAATATGAACAAAAATGGTATGTAACTATTTTGTTGGTAAAAGTAAAGATATATGACCCATTAAACTTGCAATGGTATGCATAGGTGATGGGAGGTGGCCTTGCAATAGTTTGTGAAGGTGAGAGAACGAGTAAGAAGGAATGACGGATCGGTGGCGTTTTTTAAATGTAAATTGGAATAAAGGAAGTTTTGGTATTTCAAAAATAATTAAAGAAACTACTATTTTTTACTTGGTCAAAAAATAGCCACAACAATAAGTTAGTTATTAAGGGACCCTTCTAACTTTAAACTTATGTTAAATAGTTTGGTTTACTTATAATCCAAAACCATTACCTCTGCTTCTTACTTTGGATGAAAAAGAAGGCTTGACCAACTTATAAACCAAACTAAACATCCTCCTAATCTAATATGCACATTTCTAATTCTATCTTTTTCTCGCAACTTCGCTCATCCACCTTAACATTTTCATCTCTGTTGCGTTGTATGTATATACTGATTTTCAATAATCGAACACTCTGTACCATGAAGCACTGCCAATCTTATTACAGTTCCATAAAACTTGTCTATTAATTTAGATGAAATGATATGAAGATCAACACTATGAAGCTAAAGTTAAATCACCTGACAAATGCTTCCCTTCAAAGCAAAAAAGCGTACTGTACTACTAAATAAAAAGACTTGACTAAATTGGAAACGAATATCACGTAATATCCAAGCAATTGATCTATATAATGGGGTGATATAATTGCAGAGAAAGAGATATACTGGACTAACTCGTTCAGAAAGATGCATCGGGCACAAATAGGCAACACAAGGAGGTGGACTCATCTTCTTACGACAGGATGTCAATGGCGGGAGCATTCTTCGATCATATAAACGAGCAAAAGCATCACTGCAAAAGAGTTAAAAAAAAAAATGAAAAACAAGATAAACAAGCAAATGTATCAAAAATCTTATACTTTTATGATGGTGTCAAAAACATTTACCTCCCACCAACAAGCAGCAGATTAGGCCTTGTAGAACTAATGTCACAAGATTTTAGCAAAAGGCAATGCCTAGGAGCATCAGCAAGAGACCTCTTTGCCCCACTACGCAGATCAAGCTGTGCCATTATACTAAAAGAAGATTAACAACTTAAAACATTCAAGATTAAGATAAAAAAACATAATCAAGCTGAAAGAAATAATGCAGAGATAATCATTTCAAACAGCAATCCCAATATTATTGATTAAAAATAAGTCCAAAAACTGAATGACTAATAGTAGAACAGTTCAACCATATCTAGATGCTTCAAAGTGCCACAAATCAAGAACCTAAGGAAATGTGATCAGAGAAACGAGAAATCCTCAGCATCATTTCAAGGTTATAATACTTTCCTACTTGGTGCAGATGGGCTTCGCTTTATAGAGAAAGGAGATTTATGAGAAGGAAAGAGAAACAAGAGGAACATATTAGACAAATATTCTAATTCCAATCCTTTTTCAATTACGAAATAGTCCTGAAAATGCCAAAAGCTCAAGCCAGCAAGGGAGGAAGACAGCCATGTCCCATAGAACATGATTAAACCACTCTTTGAAAATACTGAAAATCAGGTTACAGGATCGGGTTCATGATTCTATAGCCAAGTTAAACAAACTGAACCAAACCAAACCAAATCTAATTTACTAGTTCAAATTAAATTAACTTAAACCTACACATTAACCGGATGTTTTAACAATACATATATAGTTTAATTACTGACACTATTACAATAAAACTATATCATTTTATTCAATTACTAATATCACTTGAACCTATTGCAAGAAGAGTATATAAGATGGATAAATTCATGTCTATATATATGATCAATAACATATTGCAATAAGTTTATTATAACAAGTCCATATTATATAAATTCATCAACCTACTACTCATCAACCTATTACAATAATCTATGCGATTTAAATTAATTTAACAAAGTTTATATGGAATCAATAAGTAAATATATTATGGTACTATATATACAAATGGTAATTAGTAGCATTAAAGAAAAATCTATATAAATATATTGCAATTTTACAGCAAGTTTTACAAAAATTAAACTAAATCAAAAGAAAATTTAGATTAATAAAATTTTAAAAAATAAACTAATGAAACTTAATTAATATGCCTAATGGACAGACTAAATTGTATTAAATATTGATTAATTATTTTTTTAATAGCTATTTTTGTTGAAACACTCAAATTAAAGTATAGTACATGGGAAATTGTGACCAATCATTCATTAATTTAATAACTTTATCATGGAATAAGTGAATAACCTTTATCAGTAATAAGACTACTATGATTTTTATAAAATAAAAAAATAATTGTAACTACAATCTTATGTTACAAATGGATAATTGTGTTGATCAAAAGTCTAATTGGTCCGAGAAACCGACAAACAATTGCTTCATGAGCAAATTATGGATCACTAATCTCATGAGATTAATATGTTCAAAAAATAATGACCAAAAAATTTTACTCTTATATACAAAAAAAAATAAGATACATATAAATTTCTATAAAAAAGGGGTTTATATACATAATCAAAACACAGATTTTTACTATTTTGCTTATGAAATCAATATGGATAATTTATAACATGGATGATATTTTAATTATGGTTTTAACCTTTGAATTCTAGTATTTGTTGAAGCTTTTATTTTTAAACATATGCATTAAGGAATGCATAATTGCATTTATAGGTCAAGTAAATTAAACTGAGAACCGAACGTTAACCTGGTTATTTAAGTTATTTCAGGTTCAGAATCAAGTTTGGGTTCACAAAAGTGTTAAACTGAACTTTCAAGTTCAGGTTGAGTTGCAAATGAAAAATTTCAAAATACCGAACATAAACACCCATATGCATCATATACACAAAATAATATATAATACAAATTCCAAGTCACTTGACAATGAAGAGCATAAAATTCTAAAGCTACTTCACATGCCAAATTGATGTGAAAATATTAAGTGTCTATTTGGCCTAACTTTTTTTGAGCTTAAAGGCAGGTTAAAACTCAAATCTAGACCAAATAATTTTTCAAACTCTGCTATAACAACAAAAACTCACTTTTTTAATGGAAAAAAAAAAAGAAAAAAAAATGAGAAGCTCCTGAGAGGAGCTTTTGCTTATATTCTCTATCTTTATTTAATAAAAAAAAAACGGACCGACCAAACCATCTCTAAACTATTTCAAATATTAAAATTATCATAGTCACATATATAGTTAATTTTACTATTTACAAAATTATCCCTTAAAAATGTATGAACTTTCAATATCTATCAATATTTTAGAATATTTATTTTTAATCTATAAATATTTTAGAACTATTTATTTCATATATTATTTATAAAACCTTAATATCAATTGCCTTTTATTACAATTTCATTAAGTATTAAAATTTATATAAATTATTTTATCACACAATCTATTTAAGAAAGCAAGCATCTCACATTTTAAATCTCTTATTTCTCACTTTAGCTTATATGCGGAAAATAAAAGCTTTTAACACAACAGCAGAAAAAAGCTAGGCCAAACATACTCTAAATATTACATCTTATTAAGCTTCTTGAAACTAAATCAAGGAGGACGATACAACACTTCGGAAGAGGGGAAATTAGGGAAGTTAGAGGGTAAATGTGTTTAATAAGGCGATTTGAGAAGCATTGCCTAGTGAGAGGTATGTGGCCTTCCCTTAAATTGCTTCAGAGTAAACCAAAACAAACCAATACAAATGACAGTTCAAAAACTAGCAACTGATCCTACTCTGAAGAATTAGAAATCACTAAGGGGAAAAAAAATGGTAGCAACTCTTTAATGCTATCCTCTCAAAACAGACTAAATATGAAGTCAGTCCAACCAAAAGAAAAAATTTCACGTTATGTCAGATGGTACAAGGTAAAGAACAATCTCAAATTAGCAATTACCAAGATGTTACGACATTCCTGCTGAGAAGATCCAGCAGGAGGACAGGAAGAACCCTCCCGAAAATCGTGCTGCCTTAAGGTCCCATCTTCACTGGCACTCCACACCACATGAGGATTCCCAACTTCCACCTACAGAAAAAATAGGAGCACCACCAATTAAGAGATGGAAAAAGTAAAGAGTACCATTTTTTGGACAATTATAACAATATCCTCTGATCCATGGTTTCCAAATTTCTTCTACAACACTAGAATAAATGCAGTTGCAGGAACCATCTTTTCAAGAAGAGATCTTACAGCTAACTTTTTTACTCTCCTAGTATGACACTGAAACAAGGCCAATGGAGCAATTGCATTCTCATCAGCATTTCCACTTGATCGAGACATATGAAACAATCGGACCTGCAAGCGAACCATGCATGTTATAGATAATAATGTTGTGTAGAAAGCATTATGCATTCTCATTGTCCATTATATATAAAATTTTACAATAAAGGATTTTTATAAATGGAAAATGCATTTCAAAATTGTGCTTGGTTCAAAACATTAAAATCTTAATTTTGGAACAAAATAATGCTTTATGCATGGCAATATAATATCTAGTAAATAATTAACAACAACAACAACAAAAAACTAAGCCTTAATCCCAAACATTGGGTCAATGGTTTGAAATGTAAAATATTACAATTTTTCCAAATATATATATGTAATAATGGTTAAAATGATAGGATTTTAAAATTAAAGAATAATAAAAAAGTTGTTAAATTAAGAACCAAAATTCATTTTATAAAGAGGAAAAGTAACAAAAGTTACTTTTTAAAAATTAATTTTTCCAATGTAAACTTAAAATTGCATTTTGATAAAACACATGATCAAATCTCTTTAATCCATCAAATTAAAAAAATAATAATAATAATAATTATTTAAACCATATTATGGCTCATGATATATTCTTAGAATGAAAAGCAAACACCATCTAAGAAAAAACATAACAATAGCATGAATCCATGTTAATGAACAAGTCATGAACATTACTTCTGCATCTGCAGCGCCAGACACCAATAGCTCATCAGAAGTTTCAGGAACAAATTTTGTACAGAATATGTTGGCAGAATGTCCAGTGTCTATAGAATGCAAAAGCTTCTGGCCTGAATAGCTCCAAATGTTGATCTGCAGCAGTGATATGATTATTTTAAGCACTAGATCGAACGTGAACCAACCTAACTTGTTTCCATTGTCCCGATTATATCATAGGCCAATGATTAAAGCAATAAATAGAGGAAAAACACAATGAAAACCACACCAAAGTTGAAATAATTATTAATTGAGTCATATGGACAACTTGAGTTACATAAAAGGACCCATAAAAGGACAAAAAAATATGACTACTTGTCTAATGTTCACGACATATGCATTAGGCATGATATTGTCACACAATAGCAATGATCCACTTACAATTTTGCAAAAATATTCCTTTTTTAGCATCTCAAAGTCACATCAAGCAATGAAAATGTCCATTGAAGACAATTAGAACTTTCTTGAATGTCACTCATCATCTTTTGTATGTAAGAAGTCCTAGAAAGGCATATATGCCTTTACGGTGGTTCTAAATTGCACAACTATCTTTTTATACATTGTCATGTTTGTTGTCTAAAAAGAAGTTTGTGGATTATTTAGTAAGTTAAGCCTCCAAATTTAAAATGTTAAAAAACGGAAAAATTAGGCTAAGCATGCAAAGCTTTTTCTTGGTAACGATTGCAAGAAGTACTCAACCCTACTCAAATAATACTTGTATCCCAGTTTACTTGGGCTGTGAACTGAAATCAATTCCTGCATCCAATCATCAGGGCTCCACACATGATCAGGGCAATAAAATCTTGTGCCTCACTAAGCCCTGCAACATGCATGTTGATCCTCTCTTCGGTTTTGGCATAACTTGGATACATATGCTATCACTTCTCTTTTCTAATGCACTACCTGTCATATAGCATTATATGCTTTCTAGCATAGCTGTTTGAGACATGAGAATCTTAGATCTAACAAAATCAAAAACTAACATTCCTAGTATCAATTTGCTCACTTGATTCCCACAACATTTTCAATCAACTTTCTTTTTCTTTAATTAAAAAAAAAGGGAAGGCATTTAATCTTTGCTCTTTGGATGAGTAGGTTGCTTCCCCTATATTTCAATATAACCTTTTAAGCATGCAGCCCCACAAATACTTTAGGCAAAAGAAAGAAAAGGAATAAGCAACTAACAGAAGATATAGAAGTATCATACTTGTGTGTCATCTGATCCAGATACCAAAAGTGAACCTTTTGAGTTCCAAGCTATAGAATTCACGCAACCCTGGTGGCCCTATTAAAAATAAATGATTCATTAGAATTATGGGAGATGTGTATATGGTTAGATACAAAAGATATTGTAACCAAAAGATCAACAACTGGCTTATACTGAAATATAATTATGCTCTTGCATTTGTTTTTCACCACCACCCAAGGGATACAAAACAGAACAAACATCTTTAAAAGAATGCCACAAATCAACTCAAAAATTTAGAAGACCTAAGTAACTGTTTTGAATGGTAAAAGGAGACAAAAAACACCCCATACAGTGTCACTTTGCCCAAGGCTAGTTTAACAACCTTCTCCCATTGCTGACACTGCTATGTCCTTCTCATGTTGCACCACCCACAGGACTCTCTTCCCACCTCTCTCCAACCCAGTTGCTAATTCCTTCACCTGAGCCTTAGAAAACTATCCACCGCTTCTGAGATAGAAGAACATCACACTTCACTTTGGTTGCTCATTCAACCATTTCAAGCTTTCGCACACTTTGCTTCGGTTGCTAGTCCAACCAATTCAAACATTCACACTTCTCCTCTTACCTCTCGGTGAATCAAATTGGCAATAATAGGCCAAATATAACTAAGGTAGATGGAACTCCCCTTATCCGTACTAAATCAAATTTCATTGAGAGAGAGAATATTGACATATAATGCAATTGAGATGTCCAGATTATAATCAATTATTTAAAAGGATTAAAGCCTGAGAATACGTACAAGAGTCTTACAGTAGAAACCCACCTGTAGTTCCTTTTCCTGGGTGAGCCTGCGTAACAAAGATGAGTGCATTTGTACCCAATGATTAACATCCTGTACAAGGACCAAAAGAGACACCTTAGCTCTGGGCCAAGTTAATGGAATTTGTGTATAAAAGCAACCACAAAATGTACACAAAATCAAATGTCATCATCAAGTACAGAAGAATCTTAAGGGGGAGCAGTAGAACAGTTCACCCTATCTTTTAAACTGTTACATGTCTGAGGAAACTCCTATTAAGAAACTCCTATATGTGAAACCCTATATCACCTCTCTTCGCTTGGAGGCCTTTAGATCATCAAGATACAAAGGCTCTTCCTTAGGATCATCCAACCCTAAGTATGAAGCCATAACATGCCAACGAGGATTTCAAACCACGTTAAAGCATATTATGAAGGAGTTGATGTTGTCATGGTCAAATAAGAAGAACAGATCACTAAGTCCAAGAGGGTCTAGGTCATTATAAAAAGGTGGCCAAGAATATCGCTTCGGTTTTAAAGATATACTATAAAACCTATTTCTCTTCTCTTTTAAGTGATTAAGAATGCAATGATAAGATAGAAACAATGACTACTCATATGAGCCATTGGAAATTTATGTCTTAGGAGTATGTTGATTTCCATCTTTTTAATTCAAATAGAAAGTGAATGATGGATCTTGACTCGGTTCTGGAAGGATCTTTAGATTAGTGCTATTACTTTTCTCTAGTCTTCCTTAGACAGCTTAACCTTTCCTATTTACATTAATGCCCCAATCTCAAAATTTGTTAATTTGAGGGGCATATCCATTCTTGAAATCTCCATTTCTACTGCAACCTAAATGATAAAGAGACCATTGAGTTCACCTCTTTCTCCAAGATTATATATCCTATTCAGCATTCAAATATGCTAGATAAGAGAGTTTAGATTATTGAGCCGTTTGGATCCTACTCATCTAATTATCTTTTCTGTGGACTACAGGCAACCCTCTTTTCCATTTCAGGAAGGTGACAAGAGGCTTAAAGATCCAAAAAGATCAAAGTCTTTACTTAAGCGTGATAAGCTCGATAGAACCAATATGAATGATCTGTTGATCAAGACAATAACCAATGTTTTCCCTCTGAACGAGTGTGCAATGGGGACTATCTCTTCTTGCAGTCTACAGTTGCCTAGTTGCTGTAGAACCACTCCTCATATGATAGGCAAGATACAGGTGTCTCCAAGATATCAACGAGATTTTCTTCTTATGCAGTCCAAAGTTTCCATATCGCGTAAGGATGCAAAAACTCTTTCTCAATGTACAATGAAAATGGTGGTGATTTGGTATGCCTGGATAGAAAAGGACAAAATTTTTGAAGGAACGATGTACCTATTTCAATCCGATAGGGGACAAGATCCTCTCCTGAGCACCATCATAATCCCCACTACTGGTGCACTTAAATCAATTACTAGTGTGGGAGAGTCATATATATTGGAAAAGCTCTCTTATTTGATAGATTTATTGCCTCTTTATATATCCTCTGGTTATGATCCTGCTTGCTAGTTTTTATAACTCTTAATTTCTCACTCAATTTCACATTGACACAATAAAAAATTATACATATATATATATGGGGGTTTTAGTAATGTTTCAAGACTTCCTAGACTACCAACCAATAAGCATAAGGGTGAGGTATCTTATTGAATAAGGTCAATTACTAGTTCCTCAAAGTGGCTGAAGGCAACCTGCTCATGAATCAAAGACCCCTCCCTAAATTATGCGAAAGAGACAAAAAATAGATTATGAAGGTAAGTTGTAAGAGGTGAAGTGAATGTCTAAGAGAGTTTGGGAGAGGCGATGTATGCACACTAAGCCAAGACAACAATTAAGACAAACAGTAGAAGAAGGAAATCAAGTCAAACTTAGAAAGAGATATTTTGACTTGATGAAACCATTCTAAACCTAAAGATCCATATGCATTGTGGAAAATCACCCTTCCAAGAAATATATGTTTTGAGAATTACCTGATTTGGATTGAGTTTTCCAGAAAAGCATTGAGGTTATTTGGGTAACATTTCAAACATTATGATAATTAGTTAGGGTTCTTTCACAAAATTAGTTTGGCAGCAAGCTGAAGACAGGAAAATGACTTCATTTTCATCAGATTGTCCTTGCTGTTTCTGTTGAGAAAAATAGAAAAAGACTTCTTAGGGAGTAATATTCAGCGGAAAAGCAACCCGAAAAGCAAGGAACGAACCAATGATGAGGGAATGGATTACCAAACAACAACAGAGAAATGCCCTGCATCTTGTGTGAGTCACCAATTGTAATCAAGAATTCTCATACACGAGGCCAATAAAGTTGCAAAATGCAAACCTAGCTCTACAGTCTAAGTCTGAAGATTAACTACCATGGTTCTTAATTAACATGAACCACCGCGCATCATTAACATCTGTACTGTAGAAAAATGCAGCATGTTTTCCACCACCTCCACGACAATTAAGCTAATAATCAAAATCAAAAGCCAGGAATTCACCAAAGCATTTGAATGTAAATTTCAACACTTGAAAGAATCTTATACTTGTGTGGCATCAATTATTAAATACCGGAAAATTCAAGAAATTCAGATGGAGGTAATAATGCAACAACGGCAGTCGTGTTATAGTGGTACCAAATTATTCGGCCTTGGATTGAAACTGGGAAAGCTTACGTGACGGAAGTCGAGGGTTCTACTCTCAATCAAATCCGAGATATTCGCGTCGTGAAAAGCGATTGAATCCATCGACTAAGAGAGGCGGAGAAATCAATCAGTCAAGCAATCTCTGACCACGGTCAGAGCAGAATCAGGAAAACCCTAGAAATGATTGTGATTCCGTCGTCTTCGAGATATAGCGAGAGAGTTGTGTGTATGTTTGTGTGTGTGTGAGAGAGAGAGAGAGAGAGAGAGAGATGAAGCAGTTTCTAGAAGAGAGAGAGAGAGAGAGAGAGAGTCGGTATTGGTAAGAATGAGGATGGTGACGTCTTATAGTGCGGCACTTAGTTTCTGTGAAGCAGTGATGGTAACTACAACTACGATCCTCTGTCATGAGTTGTATTCTACGAATTTGTATCTCTCTCTCTCTCTCTCTCTCTCTCTCTCTCTCTCTCTCACACACACACACACGGCAAAATCAAAATGTCTGCGTCATCTCTCCCTCACTCTCTCTCTCTCATGAGACCCATGAAGAGGTGATTTAGATTTTGGGCTTCTTGTAGCCACTGATCATGTGAATTACGGCAGCTGATGCCTAATCAGTCGCCTGCCCTATTAGATGCGCAACTAAGATATTTTAAAAGTTAATTTAAATAAAAAATTAAACTTGGTGGGACAAATTAGTAAGGAAATACTAGCCAGATAAAGGTATGATAAAGATGGAAACTATAGTTAAAATTAGATTAAAATATTTTATAATATATATGGAAATTTTCAAATATAAATATGGTAATTATTTTTTAAACATAAATTAAAAAATTAAACTTGGGACAAATTAGTAAGGAAATACTAGCAAGATCAAGATATGATAAAGATAGAAACTACGGTTAACATTTGATTAAATATTTTATAAGATGTATAGAACATTTTCAAATATAAATATGGTAATTATTTTTTAAACATAAATATAGTTAAAATTAGATTAGATATTTTATAAGTATAGTTATACTAATTGCTACACCATAAATATGGTAATTAATTCCTTCAAAAATAATAATTTTGACTTAAATTAAATATTTTATGACCATAAATCATGTTAACTAGCTCACCACTATTTTGCTTAGATAATAAAAGTAGTAACACAATAATAAATCCTGATTAAAATTATTGTGCAAGTAATTGGTGACAATTTTTGCTGATTTATATTTCAATAGGGGAGAGTCATCCATATGTGTTATATGTGGGATCATCCACATTTGAAGGCAAAAGTCACGAACAACAAGCACTTTGATCTCTCTCTAATTTAAAATTTTCAAATCCAAATTTATTTATAATCAAAAAAAAAAAACTTAACAACGAATACCAATGATTTATTGATGTGATGGGAAAAACATCTCATCTCTTAATCAAATGTTTAGATTTGAGCATCATCGGGTATAAAAAAAATACTATTAAAAAATCTCCCTCCAATAATGAGTCTAACAATAAAACGATTCGAATTAATCAAAATAAAATTTTAAATATTAACTAAACTATGATATTTAGAAAAGAAAAAAATAAAATAAAATAACCAACGACAAGTTTATGAAAGACCCAAACTTGATCGTGTTATGCTGATAACCTAGAAAAAGGCAGAACCGGCTTACGGCTCAAAACAATGTTTCCAGATACGGGTCTCGAATCGTGGCACACGGTTTTAGGCACCCTAAGATACCTTCCCTGGGCCACATTTGATGTCCGAGCCTTGGTACGACCCAAAACAATCTTTTTTTTTTTTTTTTTAGTTATACAACAATCTCTGCTCGTACCAAAAATCCTAAGCTAATTTACACTTGGCTTTTCTTTATTTCGATCAATTACACCTGTTCTTAGGCAGACTTCAAATTTTAGGACAGAATTCTTAAATTGTTATTTTAATTTCAGGTGATTTTAGACAAAAGGTTGAAAAAGGTCTATAAAAAAATAATATGTTTATTAAACACCAAAGCTCAGTAAGTTGGTGATACTTTTTTAAATAATGTCTTCAATTTCAAAATTTTTATTTATAAAAAATAAATATCAGAAAAATTTTATCGTTTAAAAACTAAACTCGACTCGAATTTATTTTCATTGAATATACTAAAAATTTTATCTTTTAAAATTCTAATTTAATTCGAATCGGATCAAATTTAATCGGGTTATTATTACTAAAAAAGAGTTCTTAAACTTTAATCAAAATAATGTGAATTGTAAAAATACTCTTTCCAAAAAAAAGAAAAAGGAGAGGAAGTAGAAGAAGAAGAAGGCATACCCTTCAATTAGCCTCTTTCTCAGCCTGTGTTTGTATTTCTAGAGAGAGAGGAATGGTTTCTCATTTTATGACACTCAATCTGTAATACTCAAATTCAATACATTATATCAAAAATCGAATCAAAACCCACAAAAACCAATTTCTCAAAACCGCAAATAATCGAATAGAACCCTCAATTTGCCACTATTTGGTGTTCTTATGTGTAATTATATAGAGAGAGAGAGAGAGAGAGAGAGAGACAATGAACGGAGAGGGAGAAGCGGTGCCAGCTAATGTTCATGCCGGAATTGTTGATCGTCCATATGCTTTGGGGAGAAGTCGTTGAAGCAATCATCAGTGACGGTTTCTTGACCAGTGATGACAGCGGTACTGGTTTCGTGGCAGAGGAATAAAATTTGAGACTATTAACATTACCCTACCAAAAAATTAACACAAAATTGCAAGAAAATATCAAAAGGGTATTGGAGAAAGTCAAACGAAACAAAACTTTATAGAAAACCAGCCAAATCCAAAGGAGGCTGTTTTTCCAAAAGGAAGTGTAGCTGTAGAACTCAATATGCAAGCACATGAAAAACAGGGAAGAAGTAGAGAAAATGGTCCTGCCACTTCTTCCCAGAGTCCTAGGCTCTTCTTCCATTCTCCATAACCATAAATTTGTCATCTTCTTCCTTGGCGAACTTGGTGTAAGTCGTACAAGCAATTGTTGTTGCTTTATAAGAAATGCTCAAGACACAGTTAGCCGCAATCATAGCTGGTTACATCCGGCGATGGATCTGGTGGTGCCGGAAATAGCCGGGTTGAAGATGGTCGTCCACAATTTAACGGCGACAGGGGAAGAGATAAGAGAGGAGAGAGAAGTAATAAAAATGAATATTTGTGATAAAAAAGGTTAATTTTAATTTTGTATTTAACTTTAAAAAAGAAAATAGAAAACTGAAAATCTAAAAAAAAAAAATTGTCTAATGGTATTATTGGAATTTCAAAAACAATTAATGGAATATTGAATGGGGAAGATGTGCAAAGAAATATTTGACTCTAAAATAGTAAAGTCAAATATAATCGACTAAAATAAAAAGGAAAGTAAAGTATTATCTAATGTGAAATAAAAGGACATAAACGATAATTTATCATAATTTAAATTAATATGAATATATATGTTTTGGTCTTAAAATCCAAATTGATTTCGGTTCCATTTCATATTTCTATTTCATATATCTATTAGGGAGAATAACTCCAAACTGAAATGATATTTTCAAATATTTCAAAAACAAAGAGGAAGCGAACTGTGGAAAAATGATTGTTTTTTGCAAAAAACCGAAACGATAATAATTTTACTAAAATGACAGAACCCAAACAATAGTATTTTAGCAAAATTACCTTCAACACAATAGCTCGGAAATGCAGGCTATGTGACCCGAAGAACTAGAAGGCGGTCAGGCCACTCAATGATTTTCAAGTATGCACGGGTGATGGACACCCAACGGACCTATGCTGATTCAAAGATGTATAATTGATTAACCAATCCTGCCATTTCTTTTGAGAGAGAGAGAGAGAGAGACAGAGTCATTAACATAAGCTGCCATCGGACACATTAAGAGAGAGGATGCAGAGAAGCCATCACCATGTTAAAACGACAATTAAAGGAACTGCAAATTGATTTCGATTTAATAGTTCACATTAATTTTATACCGTTAGTGAAGTTTTAGTTCTTTTAGAATCAGCTACATTAATTGTAGTACGTCCCTTTTGTGCAGAAGCTATCCAATTTTCAAGTCCCATTTCATAAATTTAAGATTAAGTGCAGTTTGGTTAAAATATATTTTATGATATAAAAAATTATTAATATAACAATAAAAATTATAATAATGATAATTTAAGTCTCTAGTTTTTATCTATAAGATTTCATTTTTAATTTAAAAAAATATTTCACGTGAAACATTATAACACAGAATCGTTTATAGTTGAAACTGGTTGAGTTTATCCAAACATGACCATAAACTCCACTGATAATCAGCCTATGCACCGTTTGGCAGAAAAAATGAAAAAATGATGAATAAAGAGAGGACAAATCTTTGGCTTTTTGGCTATTTGTCCGATTGTTATGCCAAGTTCGGGATTTCATTGGTCATACCCGTGCTCTCTCTCTCCCTCTCTCTCTCACAAATAATGCAGCCTAGTGGTCCCATGATTTATACATTATATACAATATATAGTTTTTCACAACGTCACGATTTCAATTGAGCTGGAAAAAATAGAGCCCCCATTACAGAAAGAGAACAAACGAAATGATATATTACATCGGTGTCCCATATCATAAATGCATGTGCATGCGACGAGAGTACATAAACATAACAACCCCCACCATGAAATACCCACATCCACAAAACCCTCCCAAAATTCCAATTTTGCTAAATACCATAAACCAAAAGACACCAAACCACACCACTCACAAAAGTCACACACAACAAACATCCCTTTATTTTTCCAACATAAAAGCAAGACTTGGTACATAGATATGACTTGACTAGACTACCATGATAGAAGCACAACAAAACACACAAGACTCTTCACTCAAAATTACAGCTCATAAAGATGGAATTCCCACCACCATAGAATGTTTCAACTCCAGAAGAGGGGGGCTCAGTTCAGAGGCCAACAATCCAATGTTTCAATTGATTGAGCAAAGCATCATTCTGATGGACCTAGTGTACGGAAAGCTTGGCCTGGTGGTGGTTCCAACTTCCAACATCAGAAAATGGGGCTAATGTGTTATGTGCTTAAATGAACCGCCAGGACCCAAGAGATAAAATGTGCGACAAGAATACAAAAAAAAAAGGCAGAGACAGTGAAAGTTGGGACCCAAAACACCTAACAGGCATGCACCCTAGGCCTTTTGTGGGGTCTCAACGCTTTGAGAGCGATCAAACAGTCAGACTTCTACTCCACACAACCCACCCACTCCATGGCCACAATTTGGGCGTGAGAGACTTTTTCAAAGCCCTAAGACATATGCTAATGATTCACAATCCTTTATTGAGACATAATACACTGCACACTTTCACCATCTCTCGCTCTCAACTCTCTCTTTATTAAAAAAGAGAGGAAGATTTTTTAAAGAGACAAAGAAAGCTTACTGAAATTCCAATTTCATCACGGAACAAAGACCCCTTCAGATCAAAAAGGGGATGTAAACCTTCTTTGCAACATACTTCGAATTTTCACCTCTTGTATGGAACCCCAAGAGTAGGGCCAGGGAACTCAGCTTATCATGCAACCCCCACATCAGCTTCTACTTGAAAACAGCATGGATTTATAATAGCATGCATTCACCCCAACTATTAATACTACTACTTCAACCTTTACTAATAATTTGATATGCCATACTTCAAAATTCAAGAGTATTCATTCCCAAAGACTCCGCTTTGAACTTCAAAGATTTCAAGTAATTGATAGCTTTGTCAAGAACAACAATTGCATCCTTGCCCTCCCCACCAGGAATTATGCTTTGCAGAATGGTAACCGTCTCACGGATTCTTTCCTTTCTACTGCTCTTGTTTCCAGACAGAAAAACCATCTCTTGTGATCCTTGATCGTTGACATTTCCACAGCTGGATTCTGCATCATCCTCACATTCCAAGGATCTTTTGGTTTTTGCTGAAGTAGCAGTGTCCATGAGTGATGGTACATCATAACTTCCATCAGACAATTTTCGCCGTTTAGTTGCCCCAGCAGAACTGGCAACTTCCTCCTCCTCAAAGCCCTCCAGCTCCTCATGAGCTGTCATTGTACTTGGCGAATGACCCGTGCTAGTCTCCTCATCATTCTCATCATGATTACTCTCAGTTTCATCATCTGAATACAGTAAAGCATTGAGTTCTTCAGTATCCTCATGCATTTCGCTTTTGCTGTCTACTCCTTGATTCTCATCAGATTCATCAACAAACATATCCTTTTGGGAGTGATAAAACATGTCTTTCCTAGCGCCTCCTTGTTCAGGGATCAAGTTATGAGCAACAGAAGATTTTGGCCTCCAAGTAGCCAACTGCTGAATGGAAGTTCCAAGGGCAGAACTAAAGATCATAGTAGTTTGATCACCTGATTGATCAAAGACTACAAACCTCTTCCGAGCATGCCCAATATCCGCATTAGGCAAAACAGCCTCCCCAGGATTACCATAAGTGGTAAGAGGGGGATTCTGTTTGAGAATTGAATTGGGTACTGGAGTAAAGGCCTGCCTATAACGCGGCAAACAGTAAAACCATCCATGAGGTTCATTTACTTGGGCAGCCTTCAAATGGTGTGTCTCGGGAACGCTCAATACAGGCAAATTCCCATTTGTACCAACCATATTAGAGTAATAATCAGAGGTGGTATTTTGCAGCCCCAAATGCAGGGGGGCATTGAACGGATTCAAATCCGGTGATTGCCAATTAGGATTCAGCTGATAAGGCCAGGAACCAGGGTCTTTTCCCATCAAAGCAAGACAATCACCTATAATATTATGACACACATAGTTTCATAGCCTATTTGATCATGTTGCCGAAAACTAAATTCAATAAATCTTACACAAGCTGGAAAAGAAGAAGCGTACCTACCAGTACAAGGATGCTTTGGTATTAGAACTTGCAGAATACTTTGTATCTTTCCACGAACAATAACACGAAAAAGCACGAAAAACTAAACCCCAGCTTAAATTTGAACAGAGAATCACCAGGAAAAACCAAAATCTACGTAACAGGTTTAAGCAAGTGACGGAAGTATTCGGCCTGGTACACACAAAAACCAGAGTTACAACCACTCATCACAAAAGGTTTCTCACAGAATACAACCCCAAGATCACCAAAAGAGACAGCATTGGAATTTGAGAAACTAACCTGGCAATCTTGAAGAGGTTGAAAGCATGCTATAACTCTAACTATAATGGTGGCACTACCAGCAATTCCATTTTCATGTTTCAAAGCCCGAAATCTTGTTTGGCTCGCCGCCTGGCACACCATAACTTCTTTCCCGAACCCTTCAACAACCCTAAACTAAATAGTTTTGGAGCTCCAAACACTTCAAACCCAGAAACAGTTTTGAACAATCATAAAAAAACGAAGCAACCCCACAAAAATTACCAACCCAAACAATACGAGATCGAGTTAGAGGAGAGGAATTTATGGTCCAATCTAAAGAAAATTCAGCTGATCCTGCGAACATAGCAGGGGAGGACAACAAAATGATTGGATCCCATAAGAAATGAAGCAAAATTGGCTGAAGAAAAATTGTCCTTTCTTTTTGGGAATTATATTGAGAAGAGGAAAATTACAGAATGACTCTGCAATAGAGGTTCAAAGACACGACTCTTCGGAAAACATCAACAGAGAGACTAGACCACCACCGCATGCTGTTCCGGCCTTCCTTTTGCTTTTCCTTTACAATAAGCCACGACTACCAAACCCTGCAACAAAATTATTTAGATCAGAGAATTTATCAAAAATCAACAAAAATAATGAAAATGGCGTAAAGAGTATTTATGGGAGGATACAGCGGAGTCGCAACAAACCAGAGTAATAGCAAAAAGTAAAGAAGAAAATCTAATGAGCTAAACAGCTAAAAGGAGAAGCTACTTGAAGCCAAGCAGATACACTAAAACGAACCCAGAGCAGATAAGGCCAAAAATCAAAACTTACGGTCGAGATTCAAGGAGAGAGATTCAAGTTGTAAGCAAAAAAACAAGCCCAGAAATTTTCTCTGCTTCAAAAACCCAGAGAGAAACCGTTTCTTCCAAAGATTCAGATCAGAAAAACAACCCACTTCAAAAGGCGTTGCAGAGGGGGAAGAAAGAGAGAGACTACAGTCAAAGCGAAGGACGAAACCTGAGAGGGAAGAGAGGGGAGAAAACTATATAAGAAGAAAATTGACGAAAGTACCCATGGAGTGGGGTGTGTTTTCGTACGTGCGGGTATATGGGAGTGGTGCGGGTGCAGAGGTGGGGGTAACAATGATGCCATTGGATGGGAATGAGTGGCTCGTGGGGTGGGGTTGGGAAGAGAGAGAGAGAGAGAGAGAGAGAGAGAGAGAGAGAGGGGTGGTCGCATCAACTCGCCATTATTACTAATTTCACCTGCCTGTCACACTGTGTCTGTCACTGAATTTGGTCAATTCTTTTTGTTGACTTGGTTTGGATTTAAGTACTTCAAATTGTGTAGTTGAGTTCCCCCTGCCAGGGTTGAGAACATTGGTGGGTAATTTTATTTTATTTTTTTATATAAGAAATTCAAGTACCATTTTTGTCCCATAGAAAACTTAAATTGTGATGGAAGAATTCTCAAAATAGGGTTTTTTACCATTTAAATCTTTGAAATGGTGTTTTTTTTTTTATTTCAAAATTAGTGATATCGTGATTAAGAATCGTGAGTTTTTTTTTTTTTTTCAAATGAAAGCATGAGTGGCAATCGTACTTTTCAGAAAGCGCGAGTGCCGCTCGCACTTTTTGATCAAAGCGATAATGATACTCTCGCTTTCATCATTTTTATTTTTTATTTTTATTAATTTTTAAATTTAATATAATATTATTAAATTATTAAAAATTAATAAAAAATTAAAATAATAAAAAACTGAATATTATTAAAAAATTAATAAAAACTATTATTAAAAAACAATTATTAAATTAAACATTAACTAATATTATTAATAAAAAATTAAATATTAAACAATTATATCCATCAATGTTAATTAATAAATTAATAATTAAAAAATTATTAAAAATTAATTAAAATTATCATAAAAATCGTTATAAATTAATTAAAAAGAAAATATACAATTAATGAAAAATTATTAGTAATTTTTTAATTAAAAAAATAATCAATAAACTTTTATTAATCTAAAAATTTCAGAAAAATTATTATTACACTTAAATTTATTGAATTTATTGCTAAAATATCAGTATTAAACCCGAAACTCCCAGCGTGAACAAAAGAAATGAAAGAATCAGTTACATTTTTCATATGATCTCCTTTTATAGATATGGATAAACTAAAAAAATAGAAAAAAGTTATTTTGTATCACTTCTTAATAATTTTTCCAAAATTTTTAGATGAATAAAAGTTTATTGATTATTTTTTTAATTAAAAAATTAATAATGATTTTTCATTAATTAAAAAATTAAATATTAAACAATTATATCCATCAATATTAATTAGTAAATTAATTAATTTTTAATAATTTTTAATAATTAATTTATTAATTAATATTGATGGATATAATTGTTTAATATTTAATTTTTTATTAATAATATTAGTTAATGTTTAATTTAATAATTATTTTTTAATAATAGTTTTTATTAATTTTTTAATAATATTTAGTTTTTTATTATTTTTAATTTGTTATTAAATTTTTAATATTATATTATATTAAAAAAAATAAAAAACAAAAAACAAAAATGATGAAAACACTCTCGCTTTCACCAGAAAGCGCGAGTGGCACTCACGTTTTCTGAAAAACGCGATTGCCACTTGCATTTTCATTTGGAAAAAAAAAAAGGAAAAATCACAATTGTCAATCATGGTATCACTGGTTTTGGAATTAAAAAAAAAAAAAAAACACCATTTCAAAGATTTAAATAAAAAAAAATCCCATTTTGAGAATTGTTCCAATTGTGATCTTTTTTAAAAAAAATATATGGGGATGTTATCACTATGGTATATTTGATTTCGAGGGTAGTTTATGAGATTGGTTTGGTTTACAGTCTATCTGCCAAGATTGGATTCTTTTTCTCTGATCCTTATCTAAAAGCTCGTGTACCATAGACTATAGATTTTGCGGCTATGGTTTAGGTAAGACCAATCCTACTTTTCTACCTTAAACGATTTTCATAAGATTCTTAAACGGGAGTACGATGAATTTATGAGGAATCACCAAACTTATCACAAATTATGTCATTAAAAGTTCAAAAAAGGTAGAGGGTGCACCGAACAAATAACATTCAACTCCATCACAAATTATTAATGCAAAAAAGTTAACAATTGTCTTAAAAAATAATTTTATTGAAAAATATTTTTTAAAAAAATATTAAATGTTTTTATAAATCTATAATAGTCATTACATTTATAAATTTGATTTAAAAACCATCTCCCCCGGGTTGTAAGTTTTACAACACAAGAATTTTTAATTTAATAAAATTTTATAATTCACTAATATGTTGAGTACTGGATAAAATTATGAAATTGTGTGTGTGTGTTCTGTGCATGGAACCATAGAGGGAAAGACGGTTGACTCCAGGTGGGAAATAATGACGAAACTCAGAATATATGTTCATTCATAATGATCTTAAGATTTTTATATCATTCTTTCTCATGGCATGTCCACTACATAACAAGGACAGATCAAGGAAATTGATTTCCATTTCTCTCAAACATGCCATGCAAATGCAGATAAGTATCTATTTTTTTAGGACTAAGGATAATATTAAAATTTTAAAATTAAAAAAAGGGAAGAAATCAAGAGGCATCTTGAAGCCATTAGACATTGTAGTGGCCTTTCACATTGTTTCAAGACTTTAGACCATTTTTTTTCTTCTCGCGTGGGATGTGAGGTTGATATATTTGACGAAACCCATCCCTAAATGTCCCACTAATCAAACTACTATTGAAATCATACTATCACTTTATAGCCGATTGTTCCCTTTTATTTAACTATTTATTATTTTGTTGGGTTTGGGTCCATATTTTTAGGTCAATGCAATACAATACAACGTTAAATTTTTTGACAAATAGATATTTTATTATTCCTAGAAATTTGAGATTAAAGTTTTACTATTGAAAGGGTCAATCCCTGTATTGTTATTTTAGAGTGATAGTTCCTTAATTAGACATTTTAAGATTCAATTTGGGGGTAAAATAATTAAGTTATAATTTGATTATTTTACAATAAATAAGAATTATTGTAGTAATGACCTAATAAAACAATTACATTAGTTACTCTTTTCTATTCATTTCGTAAAGTGAGAAAACATATTCACATAGCATATATGAAACTAATTAATTTAAAATTAAGTGACATAAAAATAGAAATTGAGAAACGAAAATGAATATAAAAATATATGGAGAAACAATATTTTATAAAATAGGAGATACAAGAAAATATTTCAAAAATAAAAAAATGTTAATATCGTGAAATTTTCATAAAACATAACCTCAAAATATATAGATAAAGTTCGTTATTATTGTGTATGAATAAACTCCATGGCTAAGTCTAAAGCTAAAACAAACCAGAATTTTGAGGAAGATTCATTGTAGTTAAGAAAGATAAGGGAATCCATTCAATGAATCCACCGAATTACATCCGACAACATTAACAAAAAATAAATAAACAAAAAATAAAAATGAACAATGATGTTGAGAGGGTTTGGTTTGGTTTGGTATCCTATGTGAAAGCAACTATGCAAAAGGAGAAACAATTATTCAAGGATTGACCCTTCAAACCATGAATCGTATTAACATGATGGGGGATCCAAACCCCCTCCCTTGTTTTAATTTATTTTTACTTTATTGTATTTTATTCCATTATATAAATCTAACATATGAAACGACTAGAATGATATTCAGAATATAAAAGACATATATAAAATAAAATACTATATTTAATCTAAAAAATGGAGGCAAAAAAAAAAAATTCTTCCTCTCTAGACAAAAATTAAAAGTTAATTTTTTGTATATTCTTTTTAAGAGAATATAAAGACAAAAATTGAATAATTTTTTTCAACTCTAATTTTATATATTTTTAATATTTCCGTCCACTCTCTTTTGTCTCGTCCCTTCATCCTTACCCAGTAAACCATTTTATATTACGACCCTTCTTCTAGGGTTTGGCAGGATAAAGGCCCTAGGGTTCATTGGGTCACCTATAGGGTACAATGAACACCTTGACGTTATCTAGATTTTTGAAGGAACCGTCAGGTCAGCCATGGAATTCCCTTCCCCCCCCCCCCCCCAAAAAAAAAATTTATCTCTTGGGCTAATATAAATCTTGACCTAAATTTTAGTTTATTGCAAACAACAAAAAGGCATTGCTAAGAAAAAGGGTAAAAGGGCCCCAGGGCGGCCTAGTAATTAAGTAATATAGTTGGAATAAAAGAAATTTTGCTTATTTGTGTAATATTTACTTCTAACATTTGTTATCACGATAAGTTAATAGATAAAAAAAAATCTAATAATTATTTTCTGTCATAATACTATAAATTTTGTTTCTATCTTCCCCAGTCGGTCGGGGCAAGCATCTACCGGTTGGCCGGACACTGGGGTCGAATTTGGGGAATAACCAGTTTTAACCCTATCTCGATTATAGAAGCATGTTTTGTGATCCGAAAATTTAAAATTAGACAGAGGACATAATTTTATAATAATTAAAAAACTTGTAATTGGATCCAAAGAAAAAATTTAATGATCACAAATCCCTTTATCCTCTCTCAACTTTTGAGTTCAAATCGTAATGTAACTAAAAAACTTATAAGTAAATTTAAAAATTGAGACATTTGATATTTGTAGTTTTATAAAGTTGGCCAAAGACTCAATGGTTGATTTGATTATATGGTTATGTAATTGAATTTGTTATGTTTTTGATTGTTTTGTTACATAAAAATTATAAAAATATATGTAGTAAGACCTTTTTACCATTTGATTGTCTATATACAAGATCCTAATGTTTTGAAGTCAATGAGTGTGTTGGTGGATGAAAAATCTACCTAATTTTTTCCCCTCTTTTGCAAGAGATAATTATTTAGATTCGGGGAGAGACATGGATCTTCGGGTATTTCCCATTTGGGCCTGCCCCCAAATCAAGAAAATGAATTTGTATTGTTGCATACCGAGTGAAGATGAAATGGGATAAGTTAATAGTCATTACTCTATTTTCTTAATCTAATGATTTCAGATTCAAATCGTAACGTAATAAAAAAAAAAAAGGAGCGAAGATGAAAAAAGAAATACATTGTGAATATGTGAGAAATCATTACAGAGTTCTTCAATTAATCAAGGCATTATTGAAAACTCATGTGTCGTGATGGAAAAAGTTGAAGCTAGTATTATATTTCAAAAACAAATTATGTTAGAAATGAGAACATTTTGAAATAGAATTGGGTGCATGTTTTCCCAACATGAAAGAGAGATGATAGGGGGGAGAAAAAGAGAGAACACTAGGGAATAGAATAAACAAAAGAAATGGGGGCACAACAAAACAAGAGTAGAGTACCACCAACATAAAAAAATATATATATTAGGGAAGAACATGATGCATATCACCTGAAACAAAATCTTGTGCAGAGGCAAGAAGATCTACACTGCCCAATTATTTTAATCTCTATTATTAAATTAGTTAATGCAGGAAATTAAAATTCATAATATTAAACTTTCATGCCCTATTGTTTGGAGTGGAGGGAACAATAAAGGGAGCACCCAATCAATTCCACTTCTCTTCCCCCTCCCCAATCCCACAGGGTCTTTGCTTTTGGTGGCACTAACATACTCCCTCCATATATGGGATGAGATGTAAAGCAAAAGTTCCTCTTTGCACGTCTCTCTTAATTTCTTTATTTTTTTAATTAATTATTTCCTTTTTGATTAAATCATCATATAATTTTTATTTAATGTTATTACTAACGACTTGATTTTTATTTAAATAATTTTGTTTCCTTTTATATTTTGGGAGGGTAGGTCTTACTTACTTTGGCCTCATATAACACTTGCCAAGACAAACGACCCGTGGGTCAACTGAAAGAACATCAAACTCTCTTAATTAAAATATCAAATTTGAGTATTAAGAATAAAAAAATAAACGTGAAGAGAGTCAATTTTTAAATTAAATTTTATAATTATTTGAATCGGATTAATCGACGTGGATTTTTGGATACGTGTGCATGTTTAAGTAAAAAGAAAAATATATAACACGTGTCAAGCAATTGTGCAAAATTTTTTGATATATGTATTAGTGAATTGACCACTGTTAAGTGAAAGTAAAAAGGTTTTTTAAATTTTTTAATTTCAAATCCCACCTGAAAATGTTGGTTGACTGTTTGAGCACAAATGGGGTTTCTTATTGTGTTCTGGATCCCAATCAGCAGCTCTGTGTGTTCTTATCGTTTCTTGAAGTATCCATATGTCCTGATTTCTTTATTTTGAATTTGTACATCTTTTGAAAGTAAGATATATGCAATTACACTGCTATAAGAAGAATACTTTATAAATTAAATAAGCCAATAATTAAATATAATGTGATAATTTACATAAACATATTTTTCATCAACTTTTTTTTTATCAAATCATAAGAACATAATTTTTTTTCCGATTTGGCCTACATAACATTTTCACACTATACAATATCGTATTAGTCTTTTTGGGGTACAGAATGATAATGTTTGAAAGCCAAATAAATACAAATTTATGCAGCATATCAAATAGTAACTATTTTATTGATGCATAATATGCCCCCTAGATGATAGCTATCACCTAACTAGATTTTGCAGTGTAAAATTTATAGGGAAGCAGTTGTTTTGGAATATTAAACGATCGCCCTCCAACCTAATCATAATTTTCTTATTAACATTTGGAGAGTGTAAATTCCTTTCTCAAACCTAGTAAGCGGGAAGCATAAGTTTGGATTATTAATGATAATAAATTTTATATTAAGAAATGATATCTTTCGAATCAAAGATCATCTTTTTTCCATTATAAATATCGAGTTTTGAGTATTTTTTATATATTAAAAATATATATATGTATTATGTGACGGTCAAATTTAACATGTTTCAAAATTTTTTATTGATTTGAAAGATATTTTAATATATTAAAAATTACTCAATTTTGAAATGTTGTGATTATTTGGTTCATACACTATTAATCTATTTAAAACTTATATACCAATGTCTGTGCTCTTGAGCTTGATATCTTGTGGAAGAAGGATCAAACTATAGAGCCAATTTACTTATACCCTCTTTTCAAAAGATGATATTAGATTTATTAAGATGAGATAGACTTTTCAATGCAACAAATGTTGACATTGTAATAACATTACGATTTTCTTTTTATTTTTTTCAAAAAATGGATCATTATTGTAATTAAAAAGAGATAAATTAAGGTTAGCCAAACAAGAATCTTTCTATATTTTGCAAAATTTCTCATTACTTGACTATTTATGGTTAACAGTATAGATGCTAAAAAGGGGGTTTAGACTCTAAGGAAAAGCAATAACAGTGTATGGATGACAACTCAAAGAACAAAAACCAATGAAGTGTTAGGACTTTGGAGGGTAATTTTTAATAGTTGATTCTCCAGACATAATGAAGACATAAAGAGATTGTTTTTATTTATTTATTTATTTATTTATTCTTCCTTTTAACACCACAACCAGAGGAAGTGGGCATATAATATAAAGTTGCAAAAGAGGAAAAGAAAGACTACGACGTGCCTCTGAAATAAACTTGACTAATAAATATTAATTATTTTTTTTTTAAAAAAAAAAGGGGATTCCTGCAGCTAAGTTGTGTGTGTGTGGGGCGTGATGAATCTTTATTACTTTAAAATAACACTAACAAACAATTCCGTGATCAATAAGATCATATGCACGAAAGATGTGACATGTTGCATGCTTGCATTGACCCCACATTCCAATTAAATAATTTTTTAATTAAAAAACTTAAACAATTTTATGTAAAATAAAAAAGTCAATAATTAAGATATATATATATCTTAAATTTTCAAATTATTAAAAATTTTAACATTAGTGTATCTCGTTAAAACTTAGTTATGTTAGACGTATTATTTTGATTATTATTTTTTTTTTCATAGCAAAGAGAGAGAGAGAGGGAGGGAGAGTGTGAAAACAGAAATGAGTTTGGTGGGGAAGAGTGGGACATGAGACCATGGAGCCATTTGGTTGTGGATTCTCCAACAAAAACATCCACGCTTGGAAAGCTAAAAACAATACCATCTCCACCAGGCCGCACTAAAACATTATATTTTCTCCTTCCTTTGCTTTATTAAATTCCCACGAGCTAAAGAAAAGGAATCCATGCCTCTCTCTCTCTCTCATTTTTACGTGTTACGTCCACCCACTTTCTTAGACTTTTAACCCATTCTTACGGGCCGTTTGACAGAATTTTTTTCTTTTACTTATCTTCTTCTTCTAAAACAAAACTTATCAAATATTATTTTAAAAAATCTCTTAAAAAAAATAACTTTTTTTAATAAAAAAAATAAAGTTTTAACAAAATTTTCTTGGAAGAGTTTCTACTTCTCTTCTTTTTTAAAATCTAGCTTTTATTATTTTATTATTTCTTTTATATCCCTATTTAAAGGATATGAAATTTCAAAGATATCCATATCATAAATTCATTTACCCTCATATCCTCTTTTTTTCTCTAATTTTTACTTTTTACTTTTAATTTTTAATTTTATTTAAAATCTATCAAATAAGTTTATTTTTAAAATTAAAATTATCAAATAATTTTTAATTTCTTTTTAAAAATTCTTAATTTTTACTTCTCCTTATAAAAAGAAGAGAAATCAAAAATAAATTCTACCAAACAACACTTTATATTATTCTTTGTTCACATAAATTATCAAAAGAAAAAGCTCATCAGAAAGTGTCAACCCTCACCCCCTCGTTTCTCATCCCTCCACCCTCTCCCCTGTTTTTAAGGAAGTGTTTGGATGTTAGCTAAGCGGCTCGTGATTAATTAAGGGCGGATTAGGTTTTTGATTCCATCATCAAACACGTGTGACGGTTGCCACGTGGGAGAGTCCGAGTCAGAAGGAGGAGCGACGAGAATAATGGTTGTTTGCACGAAAAGGGGATGAATCCTTGTTTTATTTTTCACGTTTCCTAAGTTTGGATGTGAAGATTAATTATTAATTTTTACTAGTGATGGAAAATCATTTTAGGACTGGTTGTTGCAAGCTTATGTGCCTTTAATGTTAAGGAAAAAAGGGCATCTTTCTTTTTTTCTTGTATCATGGCCATATAGATGTGACGTTGAAGGCAACTATTTTTTTTTTTTCCCACAACATATGAGACCAAGTACCTCCGTAGGATAAGAAAACATGTAAGTTTCCACATTCGAATTCCAACATGGGTATGAAGGATGTTCTTTTGAGACCTTAGAGTGGAAGAATGATGAAGTGAGATGTTGGACTTACTAAGTAAGAAATAACCAACGTAAATTCTTCTACACCTCACCTTGTCCTCAATTTATGAAAAGAAAAAATTGACTTCTTTCCAACCCCATTTTAACCCTAAAGCTTGTGGGTGTTGATTGGTTAACCAAACTAAAGTGGGGTTTGTGAGTATCAAAGATGCATAGCAAAAGATTTGAAAGCAGTGGGAGGTCTGCACCGTTAACCAAAGAGTTAAGGCAACATATTTACCATTATTTGTGTAGAAGTGTAAATGGAATAACTTTGTTCATTTAAATAACCTGTAAATTGATTAAATAATTGATTCTTTATGTGTCATATGAATTTGAATACAAAGTTTAATTCGTTATCAACGATACGTGAGTTTAGTGATAATATTGAGAATGAAAAAATAGGTATCAAAGAGAGCCAACTTCTTAATTGAGACTCACATCTAGTCAAATCAAATTAGTCAGATTTTTGAATACGGATGATTAAACAAAAAAAAAATTAATGCATTTAATTTTGCAGGCTCACTTAAAATTTTGTTCAGTTGATTCAATTAGTTAAATACTCTAATAATGAGTAAAATTTTCAAATTTGTTAGAAAGTAAAATTTTACTCGCTAGGAATGCACCAATTTGAATATCTCCTAAATTGACTCATTCATAGCTCCTACCATTATATGGGAGAGGAAATGTAAATTATAGTCTTTGTTACGTAGTTGTATAACCCATAATTGCACCTCGTTAAGCATGATGTTGTCAAAATGCGACCAAAAGTCACAGTGGGAGAGAGAGAGAGAGAAGCAAAAAAAAAATCAATACACTCACTATCTAAGCACTATGAGAGGGTTTGGCTCCTAAATTGGTGTTAATTCGCTCGGATGAGGGGTATTATTTATGGCATTGATTGAAGATTTCATTTAAGTACGTATTAAATAAATGGCCTTTTTCCTTTAAAAATCATGATTTTGGGCGATTAACAAATATAATGAGCGGTTGCATTACCCATAATCACATTTTTAAAGTCCAACCATGCTTTATGTTTTTGGAGGAAAAAAGGGGGAAAAAGAGAGAAAATAAGAATCCGTACTAGGATGTTTTGATTGCAAAACTCGTAGTTGATGGACAGATTGGGACGAATAGTATCTCCATTTCCTAGTCCCAGTAATAATAAGGGCATTACTGTTTGAACAAACCTGAATCCCACTGATTTCTCTTTCTCTGTCTGTCTCTCTCTCTCTCTCACTTCATTTGAAGGGTGGGAGGAAGAAAAGAGAGGATAGTGCCATCATTAGATTTTGGGTTATTGTGTTCACCTGATTTTATGAGGCAAAAGTGAGAGGGCACTTAATTACAATGTGGAATGTGGTGGGTTTAGTTTTAACTTTGTGATTAGAAAGTCAATAATATCTACCCCATTACCTAAAATTGTCATAATCTCATTTGACAAAAAAGAGTAAAAAAATATATATATATTACTGCAACAATGACACTAAAACCTCATTCCCACGCAAGCATAATGAGAGTGGATCCATGTCGATAGTGCCTTTGATTGCTCTCCCAACTCCCCAAAGTCTTTTGGTATCTTACATGTACGGTAAGTTGGGAATTCCCTTTCCTTTTTCCCTCTTTCTTTTAAGAATGAAATCCCTTTCTGCAATCAAAGGATGGACAAGAAATTCTTCACTAATCAGGCCACATGACTGGTAGGTAATTGAAGGTAATTACTACCACTCACAAGTCACAACACTTAACACCCTTACCCTTGTACTGTTAAGTGATTTCCTCTCATATCTAATGCACATGAATATTAGATTCATAATACTTCAATAAAGTTATGAGGGTCAGAGTTCCTAAATATTTATAAATTATATTCAACGTATCATAATAGCCTAGAGCTGTTATAGGAGTGGTTTGGCGTGGTTTTCCTATTCCTTGCTCTGCCCTTTCCACTTAAAAAGAAATATGGCAACAATATTGACAAATCCTTAGTTAATAGCACATAATACGATGTTAAATTAATAAAAATATTTGATTTAAATTTAGTGAACCCCAGCTAAATTACTAATTAATCCTATAGTCTAATTTATCTCAATTTTCCATTTGGCAATCTCACTTCACTTATACTAACTAATTGAGAATTTTATTAGGTAATATTTAATTTGAAAGCTCCGTATATATATATTTACATTTCCCCTAACCAACACTAATAGCTTATTTAAATGTAAAGATTTGGAGATAAAATAAAAGGCTATGAGAGAAAATCCTGATTCTCTTTATTTTAAGAGTTTAAATACGAGAAAAAATGAGAGATTTCAAATCACTCCGAAGTTAAAATTTTTTATCTCTCAAAAGTGGAAAGAAATGAAGGGGAAATAAAATATAAGAGTTAAAATATTTTTATATTCTAAAAATACCTTTTAAAAATTAAAAACAAAATTTTTAATTCTCATTGAGCTTGAGCCTCATTTCTTTTCTCTTCTTTCACAAAATTTTCAAATAAAATAAAAAAAAATTATAATTTTCTCTCGTTATCTTTTTTTCTCCTAACTAATTTTTTCCTCCCTCTTCAAAATTCCCAAACAAAGTTAGAGAACACTTTATAAGCATGTAAGCCCCAGTATTTAATTTAAAAAATAAGATAAAACTGACGGAATAAGAATTTAAAAATATATAAGAGAAAATATTTTAAAAAAAAAAAGTCAAATTTTTCGTCTATGTCCCCGATTCTAACTTTATATCCCTTAAAGAGAAAACATTTTGTATCTAAAAGTAATTTGAAACATTTAATTTTTGTCATTTTTCAAGAGAACTCACCCCAAAATATTAGCTCCATTGATCATTTTTTTAAAAAAATTTTTGTTTTAAATTTTTTTTTCAAATGGTTCAATTAGATAGTTAAAAGTACAACATAAAAATAAAAAAAAATAATAATACGTAAAATTTTTATAAAATTAGACATTTGAAAATTCTAATTGAAATTTGACACAGTTATATTTGCCCGAAATTGTTAATACAGTTATTTTATATCCAGAGATTTTAATCTCTAGAATTGATAGTATGAAACTTTTAATAAAAATAAAAACTATTTGCTTGAAAAAGAGTAATTATGAGTATGTTAAAATCTCTAGATTTTATGGGATTTTCTCTAAATTTTTCTTCCATTTCAAAATAAATATCTTTCGTTCCCTATAACCCAAAATTGCATTTAATTAACATTTCCATATACCCAATTTTCTAAAATTTACATATAAATTTTCTATTTTTAGGTCCTAATTTTAAGAATATATTTTTAATATAATTTAAACAAATTAAAATGAAAATAAAAAGAAATAATTGATTAATAGAGTAAATATTTGGAGTAAATTCGATTGTTAAATAATAATAATTCAATAGATTAAGGTATGGATGATATTACATTGTTTGATTATATTTGAAATGCTACTTTATGATATAGCTCAGTCGTATATTTTAAATTCAGAGATAAAAAAAACAGATACATAAATTGTGTCAATTATGGGATGCTAAAATTCAGCATATGCTTTGGAAACATAAGTTCTTTAATATGGTCAAAGAAGTTTTCATTCTTGTGAAAAGCAACTTATGTACCAAAGATAAAAGCTAAAAAAAGACCTTGTTTCCTCAAATGAAGGACCAAAGTGACAACATGGGTCTTGACTCTTGAGACAATGGACCATAAAATCACACTTACATTTACTAGGAAGGCTTCCGCGTGAGCCGGAAGTCACATTCCGAGGCTTCGATTTGGGACTAACGCAATGCACCAGAATTTATGACACGATGAACACGACAAATATTCTTAATTTTTGTCCATTTGGTCGTGCATCACACCCATTGAGATTAGTTGACTTCAAGGACCCACTAGAATAAAATATTAAATTTAAAATTTAAAATTTAAAAGATTTATTCTCTAAATAGAATCTTATAAACATTTGAATTAAATTAATCATATGTAAACGGACGTCAACAATGAGAACAAAAAAAATTAAGATTAGTTGGGCATTTACTTCAAATAGGAAATGATTAGTATAAGATGACGTGATTTGTAGAATTTTGATATTCATTTTAATGTATTTTATTTGATAAATTTAAACCACATTTGAAAATTTTATTGGATTGTTAATAAAAGTCATAAACGAGATTGCAATACTTTTAGTGATATATTAACAATTTCATTGTAGTTACATTTCAGGGTAGAAATAAAACGAATTTGAAGAAATCCTAATGATAACCATTAACATATTAATAGTAGCATGATTTCTAATAAAAACCTTGTACTTTAATCATTGGATTATCTTTCTTTTGATATTTTCATTAATTATATGTTTTATAATTAATTTTTTATTTAAAAAATGTAAGATTTTCGTACATTGTATGAATATAGTGACAAGTTGTAAATAAATATGACGTTTCTTTCTCCCCTCAGTCTATTCCAGTTTCTTACCTCGGTAAAATTACTTTAATAAATAAATTCATAAAAGAATGATTAACTCTGGCATCTTCTGGAAAAGAGAGAGAGAGAGAGAGAGATTGCCAACCATACATGAACAAGAATTTACTATAAATTTGACTTTTGTCTTTTAAAATCTTTTGTTGATTTTTATTTTTTTAGGACATATATCGTCATATAAATAGCCAATTTGTACGAAAGAAATAAAATATTTGGTGTTTTTCCTTGGTCAGGGCAGGGTTCCTAAATGTGTCAAAAAATCAAGATAGAGGTTCTATTTTATGGTTCTCTCTCTCTCTCTCTCTCTCTCTCTCTCTCATATATATATATATACAAATACATATACATATGTATAACTTAAAAAAATTGAAAGATTAGGTTGGATTAGGTAACTCACGTCCGATATTTGGTTTTAGATTATATCACTGTTTCTCTCACAAAGTAGAATCATTTATTCAAGTTTTTTCTTAGCCTAGAAGCAACTTTGAGTTTCGAGGAGACAAATAAATAAATTAAAAACTGCAAAAATACAAAAGAAAACATCGAATGTAAAAACTCACCCAAGTTATTGATCGTTTTAACAATTGAATCGATAAGAGAAGTGAAAAATCATCAATTTTATCAAACTTAAATTTTACAATAAATTGAAAACCGAAGAGTAATTCCATGTGTATATCAAGTTTTAATGTTCATTGAGCTTATTATTTATGGCCTAACAACTCTCCAACATTTCCTTCTACTTCCTAGACCTAGAATATACGCCATGCCATACAGGATGCGATTATTAAAAAAAAAAAAAAGATATATAGGAGAAAAATATTGGAAGCTAGGGATTTGTGGTTAACAAATACTTATTGAATAGCTTTTAGTATTATTTCTCTAATTTTAATTTTGTGTTTTGAATTCAAAATTTTCTTAACATAAATTAATTTGATTAGTGAAATGTGCCTAAGCTTAAAAAGTTATTTTATTACAATAACTGTAGATAGGAATTATATTACAAAGCAATAGAGTAATATATAGACAGAAAAAGTATGAAATTCGGATAAAATCCATGAATTTAATTTAACACGAGATGATAATTCCTTTAAAAACAAAAAATGCAAAAGCAAAAGCAAATTCGGGTCTGCGGCATTATTAAAAAAGGGGAAGAAAATCTGGCAAATCCCGACCAGAAAATCTCCGAAACAGTGAGAAACGGCAGACTTTTTCGGAGAAAAGGCAACTCACGCCCGCTAAATTAATAAACACGCCGTCTTATCTTTCACTATTTTATTAAACGGAATCCCCTGCTTCGCACCTCTACCTACACAGACCTAATCCAACGGTTGTTTGTCGCTTAGGTGATTGCGCACATATGTCGTTGTCAAAGGTCAATAAATCCGAGGTGTTCAAGTGTTAAATTCATACAGGGTCTTCCGTCGAGTACAACAAAATACACCACGCGGCATGCAGTGTTAGGTGTGTGAGAGAGAGAGAGAGACGAAAGAAAACAAATGATGAGCGTAAAAGGAGGGGAAGTGTGTGTGAGATCTTCGTCGGGATCCATACGCGCATGGCATTAACGCACGCTTCGGCTCGTCAATTCACGAAGAGAGAGAAAGAGAAGAGTGTGTGCAGACAACAGTTAAATGAGCTAAGGGACGCACGCGGGAGGGGGAGTAAATCGTGTACCGTGTGGTATTGTCCGGGCCAAGGCGGGTTTGTGGAAAAATGGGTGACACGTGTCGGTAAATAAAGGAGTGGGGTCCATACAGTACAGTACAGCTAGCGGCTTTTGCGGAGCATAGCCGCCGGTTACTAAATGGGCGTGGGCGTGCTTTTTCTGGGTCCGGTCTGGGCTGTCTGGGCTGGGCTCTCGCGTGTTCTTTAACTCTGAGTTAGCCTGCCATAAGAGTGACTACTGATTTCAACCCTCTGAATCACTTTCAATGCTTTGATTGTGCCGTACGTAATTTTACGAAATAAGACGAGATCTTAAAGTATATTAACAATTATTTCGAATTTTATGTAATTAGATCCGCCTCACATCCCACGAGGACGTTAGTTCGAGTCCCGCTGCCGATGCGAGGACCTTGCTGGTGGGCGATCTGTAAGTACCTCTGTAAGCGTTGTCTGAGCCTTGAGGCCTGCCCCGACCCTGGTGAGCCCCCGGGACCCAACTCACCTAAACTTTATACTGATCCAAAAAAAAAAAAAAATCGTTCTCCATAACCTAATACTAAACGTTGTTTAATTAGGAAAAAAAAATCTATGTTATGCAAAACTCGAAAAATGCATGTTTTCTAAATAATAAAAGGGCAAATTTTTTAATTTTTAACTTTTAAATTATATCTGAATTGTTAAAAAAGGATTAAAACCATTTGTGTGTTTTAAATATGATTCGGTTCTATCAAGTATAATTTGTATTTTTCACACCAAAATAATTTTTTGTTTCATTGTAGAAAACAAAAAAATAGTACCTAAACGACATTAGAGCCAAAGCTATTTTGAATAATCCCAAAGGATCTGATTAGAGAGGCCAAACACATGCTTTACTTTGTAACCAAAATAATGAGGTAATGCAATTATATTCCATTACATTCCTGTTATGTTGATGGTTCGTTTAATACACTTTGGTGAAACTCGCACTTGCATGTTGATCCAAATGGTGCGTATTCCTTCCCACATGCCTTCCATCAAACCTTTTCCAATTTTTATTAAATTCAAAGAAACATCCTGTGATTCTTCACATACTCGATATTAATATTTTCAAAAAAAAAAGGCCTTTTTGATATAAAAAAATATCACATTTTCTTATATTGTTTTATATACTCCGCGTGATATTAAAATATAAAAAATTGTGACAAAAGATCTATTTAATAGCAGTATATTAGTTATGTATTCATGAAAATGAGTCTTGACTTTATTTTATGACTCAAAAATATATTCCTTTAAACCTGTTCTTGGGAATCAATTTGAATTCAAAAAGGTTCTCTTTTATTTGACACCAT